>JALIZH010013688.1:0-64370 GCA_030522465.1 Rhipicephalus appendiculatus
AATGAATAAATGGACGAATGCACGGACGGACGGACGGATGGACGGATGGATGGATGGATGGATGGATGGACGCGTGGATATGCACAAAGTGGCAGAAGTTCGCAAAGAAATGCTCTGCATTTATAACAGGCCTGTGTACTAAACAAACACCGATAATTCGGTGAGCGCTGACCCTAGAACAGTTCTACTCAGATCTTTGTCTCTATGTAATCAGTTTGACCTTTTGAGGCCTTTATGTAGCAGATGAGGTGAGACCGGATATTAGCGCCAAAACAACAGTTTTCAACTGCCAACGCGGTTTGGGTATTTTTGCTTCAGCAGAAGATTTTTACGGGGCTGCAATGGCTCTGACATGATGCCTTACTGAAACACAGTTTGAAGTTTCTAATTCGGTGCCACGTCAACGCCACTTTCGTGTGGCGATAAACGTGCTTTCTGCTTCTGCAGTCGTAAATATTTCCGAGAAAGTTGGCAGTCACGTTATGAGACATCTCCGATGAACCCAGTGGAAATAGAATTTAGTGTGAATCCAAGCCCGCGAGGCGGCTGAGGGGCTCAGCCTCTCGGTCCCCACGTGGGAGCGGCCCGCAACACAGTGATATGTGTTTTGGAGGACCCAATAAAAGTTTATCCAATCCAATCCACAGGCCACCACAAACAACACAACGACCGTCCCATTTCACATAGTGGTCAATACTGTGACTCCATTCAGTGGCCACCACGAGAATGCGTGTCGCCTCTCCTGAGAAGCACTGGCCCAGGAAGACACTTTAGGTAAATGGTGACTTCGACTGAGCACATGCAGTTTAACTTTTTGCGTAATTAAATATTGTACTTCAAGGACGAATGGATAATTAACACGCGGCGCGTTGGCTACATGCTGCCTGCGATCAAATTCTTATCGGTTTGCAGCCGAATTCAGATTCTATAATTAGTGTGGGTTTGATAATCAGCCTATCGCCTCAAGATCAAATCGCAGAGGCATTTCTTGTCGCCAAATGGGACCGATCACCACAGTGGGATAGAGGAGTGTGCGATGTTCATTCAGAACGCGAACGGTGGGGTCAAGCTATCACAACTGGCGCAGAGTCAATGAATCGAACATGCGTATTGACTGAATATCGACCTCAAACTGCATCGCTTGCATGCCCACGCTTGTGCTTGTTAGTTTTCTACGTTCAGAAATGTTTGTTCGCATAAAATCTCATCGAAAACTGGGGTCACAACAGATTACATTTGAATTTTCTAACGTTACTTCATAGGGGCCGCCATACTGATACGATCGAACGGGCCACTTTTAATCAACACGCTTTAAGGAGCTTGTAATAAAAGTTTCCACCGGTGGGCCGACGACTTGAAACGCTGACAAACAAACTGATACTCTCAAATCACTTTCCATTTATTATAATTGCGAAAGGCACAGCGCAATGCCTTAGCAACATTTTTCTTTCCCTTTTTAACTATTGCTCCACCTGGAGGAACTCGGCGGAATTCATTTACTTTTAGGCTTTGACATTTGAAAGGCGACTTTCTTATATATTTTCTTGTTAATGTTTAGCACCACGTGTCGCTTATATTCCATATGAATTTTCACACGAAAAGCCCGATACGGAGAGAAGTGAAAACACAAAGTTCAAGTTTTTTACTGCTCCAACATTGTAGGTAGATACTGCAACGTGAGAAAAAAAGCGGCCATTTGTTTCATGACCACTTTACGGTGCTTCTGTATGACAGCTTACACTACTGCTGCTAAAGTTTGTCGACCTACAGTTCACGCTGAAGCTAAAAAAAGGAACGAACCACCGAAACGAAGCTTTTTTGTCAGCTTCAAAAAACCTCGATGCGAGAAAATTTGGGTAAAATTTGTATATAAATAAGGACGCCATGGATCCAACATCTGTGAGTAAGGGCATTGTTTTATGACTTTGAAAAATGATTAGCCATTTCTCCAATAAAATGCGAGGCCCGGTTGGCAACCCGAACAGTTCCTTCTGACCTACCCCCGTTTTGGGTTTTGAAGCCGTGCGTTAAGGCCTTTGTACTGGAAGCAGTGTTGCTTACGTGTGCCACTATGTTTACGTTCCGCCATTTCGAGACACTCAAGACAAAGGTAATAGGCCAATAACAATTTGTGTTTTTTATACCGAAACACGCCTGAGGAGAGCACAACTTTAGGTAAATGTTAAACGACCGCCAGCTGCACGCACCACAGAACAAATATAAAAGCAAATGTAGAGAGAAAAAATGCCGCAGTTTTTTTTCTGCCTGATAAAGTGAACTTCTCGATATAGGAATGACCAGATACAAGACGAAACCACAAGGAGAGTGTACATGTTCAAAAGGGGCATGAGAACAAAATGATTGAGTGAAGGAAAATACTAGTTTATTTTTGTAGCAACATGTACAATTGAAGGTAGTTTTAAGAAACAATGAAAAACTATACAGCTGTGACAACTAAGAACCTGGGGCTTTCGAATGGGAAGCGGGCCTTCTACCTCTGCACCACTTTGATGGAGCCGCGCGCGACTCTTAAAACGACCACACATTGCAGACTACCGATCACAGCGCCCCAAGCGGCTTAGCCCTGTTTGGGCTTGACATTCTGTACATTGGTGCTGCGGCCGTTCCGAGCACTCCCCTGTACTAGTACACTCCAGTCGAACACACAAAATTATATGATGATGATAAAGGTGCACGCACTTGGCGCCAGTTGCGGAGACAGCAGCCGGCGATCAATTCTTTTTTCTCGTCTGCTAGTCTCCAACAAACATAACTCGTAGTTAATTTGCACGCTTCCCTTATTATTCCTCGACTAGCTTCAACACTAGCTAAGGAGGGAAGGTGTTTGAGGTTCGGAATCGGGGCCCCTCGATGACTCGAGTGCTCGGTGGCAGCGCGAAGGAAGAGCCGTTGTCCGGTGAAGAGACGCTTTATTCAGCACTCAGGCGTCTGCCCGGGTCCAAGCCCGAACCTCCGCTCTCTGTTCACATCCAAAACATGCTCTCTTCAACCCTCGTTGAGACAAAGAGCACCCAAACAAGCCAATCACACGTGGGGGTTCACATCCCTACAACCAATAGCACAAACCCTTTCGTGACACACACGGCATTGGTAAACAGCACGCGACAATCCACAACACGTGAAGGGATAGGTTCACTGCGCAACACGCGTCATCACACTCTCTCCTGCGCTATCGCCCTAGTGACGGCCTTGACGTCTGCCGGCGCCGGAGGGTAGGCTCGAGCTTAAGCAGCCCGCGCACCAACGTCCCTTTCAAGAAGCCGCCCTAACAGTGGCGAGAATATTGTCAGGCCCTGGCCACTAACGATAAGTGCATGCGGAAGTGACATGCACCGCCAGCTTAAGGACACGCAGTAATCCCTTGCAGATCAGGGCCAGATCACCCGCGCGCTTCCAAGACCGTAATTATCACCCGAGGTGATTGCACCCCGCGACATCCATCAGCCGCCAAGCAGTCGCAAAGCTACTTCCGCGTTCCTTTGGCGTGCTCAAAGGTTGCGCGGCGATGTCAAACAGCACAATAGAAACCAGGCGACTGCGCGTCGCCCCGCTCCACCCGCGTGACGCGCTCTCCGTTCGGCTCCCATCTCGCCCCTTTTGTCCCGAACGAGGGGGGCCACTTTGGGGTCTCCGCTCGTCAACTCGTCAGCGACACAACCACCGAGTCGGCTTTCTTTCCCTGCGCGGGTTCTTCCGCGTCCCTTTTCGCGGAGCCGACCCGCGTCCTCCGTTGGCGGTAAGTGGCCGGAATGACTGTACGGGGAATCACTCTGCGCTTTGCAGTACTCGCCTGCGCTAGCTACCCAACAATAACACGCCGACTCTGCATACCTCATACTGACTCCTCCCCCCTCAAGAGTGTTCTTGGACACTCGATGTCCACGTAACACGATACAAAAAAAAAATCACTCAAAATAAATAAATCACTCTCAGCGCACGCACATGCGTGGACCGATTTTCACTTCCCACTCAAAATGAGAATTTTCGCGTCATACTGCGGCAAAGTAAGACACAGAAACACATAATTATTACTCAAAATGATCATCCGAAAGAAAAGAACCTAGCCATTCTGGCAATGCACAACAAGTGAGACACACTCTGAATGAAATCAACGGTATTAATAAGTTCGCGTTACCCTGACACAGGGCACGTGCGCCGTGCGGAGTCCGATAACATAGTGTCTCTCACATTCACCGCACCACACTGTCATTGTCCCAACATGCGAGACCCACTCCATGCACCATCTAGGCCCCGCAAAACACACTCAAAGGAGGCGATGGACCCAGCGTCATGAATATCTTAGTCACAATGGATTGCACCAGTTAAAAAAAATATAATGAACGCATGCCATATACAGGGCTCCATTGCATGCACAACACTAGTCCTACAGAACACATGTATTACACGTACACGCACAATTCTATGACTTAGCGGCTAGTCTATATTGCAATAAAAAAAGGAATGCTTATTTCAAACGATAAACAAAAGATTGTCATATATACGAAATATTCATTTGTCGAAGCTACATAAACAACACTCAACACTTATCTCCAAACATGCGAAAAAAAACATTCTTGCACGGTCCTTCAATCTGGAGAACCACTTCACTGACTACAAAAAAAAATGCACAACCGCATCAGAGAGGCATAACATCCTATTGCCACTAACAGTTATATGCACAAAGCACAAATGATCATCCGAGACGCGAAAGAGCATCAGCAGCCTTGTTCAGTGCGCCCTTAATATCAACAATTGCTATGTCATATTGTTGGATTGCCATTCGTTCAATCGTGGACACTCCCCGTTGCGACTGGCTCAACTTTTCGCAAAGCAATCCGACAAATTTTCTCTACCCTTTCGGAACGACAGTTCCAACTGCTTTTTCTGATAAATAACTGTCTTTCCTCTAGAAGACTTCCACAACGTCACCATTCGTCGGATAACACGCCCCGCCTTAACACTTAAACAAAGATAAAAACTAGTTACTAAAAGAACCTCTCATTGCGGAGATCTTGTAAGAAAATTGCTTCAAACCTAAAACATACAACCGACGCAAAATTCCTTTCAACAACCCGGTAGCTATACTCTCCAAAGAGCTTACGGCTCCATTTCACACTTGAGCCGCACACGCGGTAGTCGTCTCCAGAGGGCTTTTCCTTTTGAACGGGGAATACGCAAAACGTAGAACCCACTCGTTCCGCCACGAAACGCCAATGCTAGTTGCTTTATTGCAAAGTATGCTTTAATGCGCTTTCTCGCTTCCCATACTGAGACGTTACCACCGCAAGAGCTGTCGTGCGCCAACTCTAACATAGGGATGGTCAATTAAAATTTTTAATCGATTAATCGTTAATCGTTAACCGATTCAGCCTTTAATCGATTAATCAATTTCGATGGGATGTTTTAATCGATTAATCGATTAATCGACCTTTTTTATGGGTGCTTTAAAAAGGATATCTCTCTCATTGTTTGACAAGCATTACTTGTGTTTTATCTAGACCGAAGTCTTTCTATTAGACGCACTAGAGATCACTTTCGCCCACTGGAAACAGGGGGGCCCGTCGTCTTTGGGTGATGTCACGGATTGAAAGATCTGTGGTCACCATCCATAAACGATTCGGCGGCAGGTCGTACTTCCTTGAAGCCTGCCTACTCGAAGGCACAGAAACATATATACTGTCATGTGGTCGTGACGTTGACGAAGGCAGCAGTGGACGTGTCCAAAATGAAACTTTATTTGGCCGCACTTGTGGCCGGGAAACAAACTCAAGCTACAGCAAGCAATGCACGCTGTACACTGATATCGGCGAACAGAGCGTCGGCCGTCGAAAAACTGACTAGCGGTCACGCGCGTCGGTGTTTATACATGTATCATCGAAGATTCCAGCGTTATTGCTAGCGGCCGCGCAAGTTCCAGAACTAAATGAAATGTTCTCATTGTGCACGTAATCTCACCGGAAGGTGCTAAGATTATCTAGATCAGTGGTCTCAAACTCAACTCAGCCTGCGGGCCGCAGTCAGGCAATTTAGTCCCGCAAGGGCCAGGACAGTAAAGAAGGTAGAAGCGGGGTGGGGGGGGGGGGGGGGGGATTTGTACAATTTGCTTGAAAACGCTGCTATTTGAAAGAAAATTTTCCCATATCTCATATACAGGTAATTTCTGAAGGAGGTTCGGTGCCAGTTTTCCAAAAACACGTCGATACCGATCTCGAAACTGACTCAAATCTGAACGCCGATTGTGAAATATAATTTTTGTTTCACGGTTATGTTTCAAAACAAAGAACACATGGGATGCCTCACGCAACAGTGCGTTAAACCAGTCAATGTACCTCAGGAACATTCTTAATAAGAACAATAAAATAAAATACGAGGAGCAAAGACAGTCATGTGAGGGCCCCGGGCCGCAAGCGAGGGGCTGGCGGGCCGGATGCGGCCCGTGGGCCGCGTGTTTGAGACCCCTGATCTAGATAGTTCCCAATCATCCGGCCACGCTTTTCGCAAGGCAGCAGTTACATTGTAAAGGGGTCGTAACAATAAAATAGAAAGAAAAGGAGCACTTGTGTCAATATATATATATATATATATATATATATATATATATATATATATATATATATATAGAGAGAGAGAGAGAGAGAGAGTGTTTCAAGAAACGTGTGCACAATATCTTTAAAAAATCAGGAAAATGCAGTATTGGCTCGCTGTCTTCACAATTGATTTTTCTGTAGCGGCAGACATCTTAAGATGGTTCAAGACGTCATTTGGAACTGTAATTAACAAAGATAAATGAATTAGCTTTTTAATTAGTGGAGTTAGCTGTTTACGTCAAATGGGAGAATTGAAGTCCTTTACGCGATCACCCATGGCGGCTTTGAGATTTCAAAAAAGCGGCCTCTAGTAATAATTGCGAAGTAATGAAATTCTCCCGATTTCAGCGGCGAAACCGTAACCGAAACGCGGAAGAGCGTAAACGTCATATTCGTCGGAGACGTCCAGAAGGAGTGAGCATCGTTATATCAACAATCAACCGATTTCGTTGTGTGGGTGTGTGGGCTGCGCTTGCAATAAATTAACGAACGGGAAGAACTGCACTTCTGTAATCGTTGTCTTGAACAGAAACGTCATTGTAGTCGTCTGCCTGTAGCGCTAATTGGTGCTTCGGTGTCGCCGTTGAATTTGCCTGAATTTCATTACGCCACAATAATTAATAGAGGCCGCCTTTTCCATATCTGAAAGCTGCGATGGGTTTTTCGCATGATGAATTTGAATGCTTCCAATTGAGATAATCGCATAACTCCACTTACTAAAAGCGAGTTAATTTATTTTTTCTAATTACTGTCCCAAATGATGTCTTTCACCATCGTAACATGCAAGCCGCTACAGAAAAAGCACTTGGGAAAACAGTGGGCAAATATCGCATTTGGCGGACTTTTTAAGAATTTTGGACACATTTCTTGCAACACCCTATAGGAGGTCTTCACGTGACGTCATCCGCAAGGGGTCGCTAGCTCGACAGTCGCCATATTCGTGGTCTCGCACGCGAACATCATCGTCGGACCGCAACCAAAGTTCCCGGCAGCGCGTGTTATGTTGATATTTTTCTAAGAAAACGGGTTAGTGAGGTGCCGCGCCATCAAACATTACGCTGTCATATGCCGGATCGCTGACGGACCACGGCTATGGCGGCGCACTCGCTGGCACCGCCTGGCGGGAAGAGCCCAGTGAATACATCCTATATATATATATATATATATATATATATATATATATATATATATATATATATATATATATATATATATATATATATATACGGGTCAATTATTTATGTCCCCGTCATACTTCATTACTCTTATTGCCCTGTTGCCTTTTCCTCAGCGCAGAATAGCAGGCCGGGGCGTACTAGCTCAGGCCACCCTCTCTCCCTTCTATTACGTTTTCTCTCTTTCATTCATTGGCAAACAATAATATTTTGTTCCCTAAGGAATAAAATGTTATGGCAATAGGAATCAGTCAAGAAATAAACAACGCATATAACGATGTGCAACTTTTTGAACCATTGCGTGGTGCCGTCAAACAAGAAAAAATTAAATGAAATGTGAAAGTTACATAATAATATGTGTGGTTTTACGTCCCAAAACCACGATATGATTATGAGGGACGCCGAAGTGTAGGGCTCCGGAAATTTTGTCCATCTGGTGTTTTTTAACGTGCACTGACATCGCACAGTACAGGGGAGGGGCGTCCGTCGAAATGCGGCCACCGTGGCCGGGATCGAACCCGCTACCTTCGGTTCAGCAGCCGAGCGCCGTAACTACTGATCTACCATGGCGGACAAGAGAGTTAAATGAAATGTCCCAAAAGTTGCCATAGACCCAGCAGGCAAAGAAAATCACTAGTTTTTCAAAGGCAAGGAAAGCTGTGTTTGTGCGATGAAACGCCATGAAACAGCGTGGGGCCCAAAACGAACACAAACCTAATAAGCAACTAAACGATGCGCTCGCACGTCTGAAATATACAGAAAACAACAAACTTCACTCTTGAGCATTGACGCACAGTCTCTCTGTTTTCATTCAGGGAAGCCATAACGCTGACAACACAGGGACAAAGGAAGAGGTTCTGCGAAGAGGACCCAGCTTCTTGAACGATTATGAATTACCAACAGTCCATCATTTTGAAACATAACAGTCGCTTGTGTTATTGAAGAGCGACTTGACTTTCAAGATAAGTTACTCAAAGGCTCTTGGCTAAGTTGCGAGATACTGATGACTTCCCTGAAGAGGCAGATTCGTGCCTTCGGGAACGGGGTTCTCAACATTGTAATTTTAGTCATTACTATTTGTCTTTGGAGGCTGATACTCTGGCACATTAATAAAGTTGGCTTGAAGCAGGTGATATCTCAAGAGTTTTCGTTGCTAGTTCGAGTACTGCTTACCACCTTTATCACACATTGCAGTCGTCGTTTTCGAATCTTCTGTGAACGACGTCCACACCGCGCTCCTTTTGCGATTGCTAGCCATTACCACATGACAAAGGAAGCAGTATAAACACCAAAATGTAATAATAACGCAATATACCAAGCAAGCAATGCGTGCATTTTGCCGACGGTTAACCAGCACACGATCGAAGAAAGGGGGCTAGAGGGGGGTGAATGCAGTAGTATGCTGTGAGCGGAGACAAGCCAGCAAGTGCCTTTCTACCTCCTGCTCGCCTTTAAGCTTTCAGGAGGGTTTAAAGGTGGGCGCCGTGGGCGACGGAGACCAAGGCGAGTTCATTTCTGCCTCTATGGGGTAGGGCCGCCGCTGCCTTTGGGTTTCGTTCTACTAGCGTAGGGTTTCGTTCTACTAGGCTCCGAGCCACATGCCACATGCCGAACAAGCCGACGCTGTAGTGAAAAAGATATGTGCGCTTGGCTTTTGCGTCTCGGCATCACTCGACTCGCACTCATGCGCACCGGACGAGGGGCGGTGTTGGGGGTGGGGGTGGCGGTTGCCGTAATCGATTAATCGAAGAGTTTTAATCGATTAATTCGATTAATCGGAAGACCGAAATCGATTACGATTAATCGATTAATTGTACCCCCTTTAATCGATTAATCGATTAATCGTTCATCGATTTTACCATCCCTACTCTAACACTTCGGCTCGGCGCGACTTCGGTACTGCTAACTGGAGGGACTGTTCCCCGTCTAATTGCTCCCTGTGACAGAGCAACCGGCCGTCGACTACCTTGACGGGCGATACCTCTGTCAACTGGCGCCGCACATCAGCCAGTGAGTCATCTCGTTTCTGCTCTCTTACGACAGAATTTCCAATGACTAAGCCAAGCCGCTCGCTGTCCTCAATAGTACCTTCCCCAACCGATTTACGACTTTCCAACTGCCCCTGCTCCGCAAGTGACACTGTATTAGTCGTTTGCGGCTCCAATGCTTGTGCGCCGCCTTCCCTCTCTCCTTCGTCTTCCACCGAGGAGCCTGCCTCAACCTCGGTGTTAGTCACCTGGTGCTCACTGCTCGGGGCTTCCTCCACTGTACGCTGCACGGCGTTAGCGCTAGAGCTAGAACCTAGAGACACACGCTCTGCTTCCCCTCATTGGTGAATACTGTTTCGGTCCCACTTCCTGCGCTACACAGCTCATCCCCTTGTCACACTCCCCCCAGATCCAGTAGCCTTTCCCGGCTGTGACGAAGACATTCGTAATCTGCCGGAGTAAGCAAAACGGACGCACTCGTAGTTAACTGATCTGTCACTGCGCAGAGCAATTTCACACGCTGAGCAGCGCTTCCTGACGAGGGTGGAAGACCGAGAGGCACATACATCAGGCGCGCTGTAACACCCTGCCCAAAAGCGCCTGTTAGCCTTATTCTGTCACTACTCTGACCCAAAATCTCGGCGGACACTTCATTCGCTCGTACCACCGTGATATCCGCACCTGAGTCAACGCGTGCAAAACAGGGCTTGTTTCCCACAAGAATTTCAATCCGCGGATCCCTCATCAGTGAGTTGTTCATACGGGGAGTGTGCCGCGACAGTGTAGCTCGGCTGTCAAATGACTTCTCATTCTGGGGAGCTACGCGTAAAACTTCTGCTTTACTAGCAGCCGTGTCAAGTGAGAACCCACAATCTCTTTGAAAGTGGCCCCGCTGTCCGCATCCGAAACACGCTCCTGAATAAGGGTTGAATTTTGCCCCAGCGAGCTGCTTGGCTTGCGCCCTATAATTCTTTGTTATTGATGCAGTACCACGGTAACTGTCCTGCCTGCCGCTGTCGAGGCTCTCTTCAAAATTGGCGGCTAACTCCGCAATATCCTTGGGCTTCAACCAACCCTTTACTTCCTGCTGAGTGACCAGTGAGCGGAGATCACTTGGCATTAACTGCTTCAGCCTGTCAGCTATAAGCAATTCCTGAAGATTCTCAAACGACTGCACCTCTCTACTTCTGAGGTAGTATGTGAACATTGTCTCCAGGCGTGCCGTCACTTGGCTCCAAGACTGGTATGCCTCCCTTTTGATTTCGAGAAACATTCGGCGGTACTCGCTCGGAGTCATCCGCAGCTCCTTTAGCACTCTAGACTTCAGGTCGCAGTACGGCATTACCCCAGCCTCAGATTGATTGGCAACAAACGTTCGCATCTTGTCACTTAAGAATGGTAATATAATAGTACCCTGTATTTCCTCAGGTATACTCAACGCCGCAAAGAGAGCGTCCACATTCTTGAACCAGGCGGGAATCATTGGCTCATTAGTGGGCATGGGCGCAAGAACTGCTTTCAACTCTTTCGCGTACCGTCCAATGCCGGTATGCTGGTTCCGGTTTTCCGGCTCCTCTGATGAGGCACGCGATGACCTCATCTTCTCTAGCTCAAGCTTGAGCTTTAATGCTTCTATCTCTAGCATCAACTCGCGGGTGCGATCCGATTCACTCACACTGTCACCTCCCATCATATTTCTATCTGGATCCGCCATCTCCCAGAGTGTGCCTGAACGCAAGTGCATTCAGTAAAAGGGGCCCCAAGAGAGCACAAAGCGAGTCTCACCTTTCCGTGATGCGTCGCCCGGTGCCGCCGTCTGTTGCAGTTGCGTCAGTCTCGTCGCCGACGCTAGTTGCGACGAAGTCCTCCGATGCTTCAGGTGCGCTCCCTTTCCGTAATGCGTCGTTCGGTGCCGCCGTCAATTGTAGCTGCGTCAGTCTCGTCGCCGACGCTAGTTGCGACGAAGTCCTCCGATGTTTCAGGTGCTCCACCGGACCACCCCTCTCGTTGCCTCAGTCGGTCACGTCGACTTTCCTTGCTGCTCTGCTCCTGAAGCAGCTCCCCGTTGCGCCTCGTCAGTCGATCCTACGGCTGTCCTTCGGCTCTGTCCTCGTTCGCTGACCCGCAGCGCTCTTACGCCGCTCAATTCCTCGCTCCAAAGTTGATCGGCAGGCTCGTACAGAATGCCAATGTCGCTTCTCGCAGCACAGCAGCAGGTCCCAAAAGCAGCGAGCGTCTTGTCAGCTTCTCCGGACTTTCGCCTCGTCAGTCGCTCCACGAAGTCCTTCGGCTCTGTCCTCGTTCGCTGACCCGCAGCGCTCTTACGCCGCTCAACTCCTCGCTCCAAAGTTGATCGGCAGGCTCGTACAGAATGCCAATGTCGCTTCTCGCAGCACAGCAGCAGGTCCCAAAAGCAGCGAGCGTCTTGTCAGCTTCTCCGGGACTTCCGCACCTTCCTCGCTGCGGGCTCTCCGATCCTACGTCGACTGCGCCAGTTAATTTGCACGCTTCCCTTATTATTCCTCGACTAGCTTCAACACTAGCTAAGGAGGGAAGGTGTTTGAGGTTCGGAATCGGGGCCCCTCGATGACTCGAGTGCTCGGTGGCAGCGCGAAGGAAGAGCCGTTGTCCGGTGAAGAGACGCTTTATTCAGCACTCAGGCGTCTGCCCGGGTCCAAGCCCGAACCTCCGCTCTCTGTTCACATCCAAAACATGCTCTCTTCAACCCTCGTTGAGACAAAGAGCACCCAAACAAGCCAATCACACGTGGGGGTTCACATCCCTACAACCAATAGCACAAACCCTTTCGTGACACACACGGCATTGGTAAACAGCACGCGACAATCCACAACACGTGAAGGGATAGGTTCACTGCGCAACACGCGTCATCACACTCTCTCCTGCGCTATCGCCCTAGTGACGGCCTTGACGTCTGCCGGCGCCGGAGGGTAGGCTCGAGCTTAAGCAGCCCGCGCACCAACGTCCCTTTCAAGAAGCCGCCCTAACAGTGGCGAGAATATTGTCAGGCCCTGGCCACTAACGATAAGTGCATGCGGAAGTGACATGCACCGCCAGCTTAAGGACACGCAGTAATCCCTTGCAGATCAGGGCCAGATCACCCGCGCGCTTCCAAGACCGTAATTATCACCCGAGGTGATTGCACCCCGCGACATCCATCAGCCGCCAAGCAGTCGCAAAGCTACTTCCGCGTTCCTTTGGCGTGCTCAAAGGTTGCGCGGCGATGTCAAACAGCACAATAGAAACCAGGCGACTGCGCGTCGCCCCGCTCCACCCGCGTGACGCGCTCTCCGTTCGGCTCCCATCTCGCCCCTTTTGTCCCGAACGAGGGGGGCCACTTTGGGGTCTCCGCTCGTCAACTCGTCAGCGACACAACCACCGAGTCGGCTTTCTTTCCCTGCGCGGGTTCTTCCGCGTCCCTTTTCGCGGAGCCGACCCGCGTCCTCCGTTGGCGGTAAGTGGCCGGAATGACTGTACGGGGAATCACTCTGCGCTTTGCAGTACTCGCCTGCGCTAGCTACCCAACAATAACACGCCGACTCTGCATACCTCATACTGACTCTCGTGGTGTGTTTTCTGCAGTTTCACGAAAACTTATTTACATTCTCTGGACGTAAGGGAACAGTGTCTGCAGTAGATGTCACATTTTGGGCACTCGCATACATTCGCTTTTGCTCTGCATTTTATACTCACGTTAAGTACTTGACAGCGTTTGCCGTAGGCTCTTTGAACAGAGCCTTGAACTCCTCTCGTGCCCACTGGAAAGAAAAAAAAAATATCATTTTGCTTCCTTTTTACACCGTTAGCTGCTCCCAATACGCATAGCTACTCGAGCGTATGTTTCGAATGGACAGTGTCTTCACTGACAATGTACCCAGCGTCATGATTGGTTATAACGTTTTCTATTATGAAGCGTTTTAACGTAAATACCATTCGTTGCTACTGCCTCATTTTTGCTGAATATGCTGGCAGGTTATGCCAGGAAATGCTATAACAATGATTTGAATGCACAATGGCAGGTATGCTTGCTGGTTTACGATCCCGTTCCACTTTACGCGAAAGAACAGGGATCATAATACGAGCCTGACGGCACATCAGAGCCTGACGTGCCATAGACAACCGGCCTACTGAGTCTAATGAAGTCGCACTAAACCCTGCTACTGAGAGAAACCAGAACACTGGGCTCCTACTCGCGCAGTCCTGTTAAGTTTGCACTATTCGTAAGAAAAAAAACTCAGCCGATCGTGATGTTGAATACAATGTTACCACATTGCTGTAGGCCAATGACAAAAAAAAAAACGACGTACAAAAACCTTTGCTAACTTGAAAAAGCTTTGCTAATTCTGTCCTGCTCTTAACGAACCACCCGCAAAAATATTTTAACGCCATAAATCACATTTCCGAAGTTTCAACAAAAAGCTATTTCTGCGCTGTTCCACGCCAACATGAAAGCTGTGTAGTATGTAACAAACATATGGAGTGAAAAGGAAAACATGAATTAGGAGAAGCTGTCCTAGCAGGTACGTTTTCAGATCCCACGTGCGTTTCTTTCGGCACTGACAGAACATGTGATGTGGTACGATGCGACATCCAGCGGAGCTCGGAGCAATAATTTCATCAGTGACTTCAAACTTCAATAACCCGACAGTGTGAAAAAACTTGTACACAAGAAGCAATCATATTTATGGGTTCACAGTGCACTCTGAAAGCTGCATCTATACGTGACTTCATGTGCGGCTTTACAAAACTGATGCGATACATCATGAACGCAAACAGATCCGAAAACTCAGTAATGTTTTTTTCAACTGTGTATATTCTCCAATACGTTTAATAACACAGTGATTAGACACCTGGCTCGATAATATCGCATTAATAAGCGTCGCCTTGACTGGTCTAATTCGTTATCACGTTAGCATGACTTCTCTGGGGCTACGACCAAACGAGATCTTGTATCGCAATGAGGCTGCGTCTAGTAGGGCCATGCGATACGTGTGGCTCTTGTTGGTGTATCTTTCAACGTTTCACGTTTCCTTGAATTGAGTACGATTTGATACTGACTGCAACAGTATATTTTCTGTGCTTTGATGCTTTTCGAAGTGATTACCTATATTACAATATGTTTCTTATGCTGCGTTACACATGTGCGCGTATAGGTGTGGATTTATTTTTAGTATTAAATTCAGTGGGCTTTTGTCTGTTCTACCGCTGTTTCATGTTCTTAAGAGTAGCGCAAGTAACTGTACCAGTGGAACGCTCCTCCACCATCAGGCAGTCATGTTCCTGAAAGTTTTGAGTATTGGACAATGGTCATGATTCCATGCAAGTATATATGTCTTAGCACTGTTATCTTACCCGTGTTTTCTTATTCCCGACTATTTTATGGCGATTTTGATCCTTGGCTCTCAATGTCCTAAAACAAGTGTCATAACCACTGGGTTATACAAGCGCACTTTTTGTGGCAGTAATAGTTTCTGGGATCTTTTTTGTAACGCTGCATCAGCTTTTTAAAACCATATCTACTGGAGTTCTCACCTGATAATTAAACCATTTGATAACGTGCACCTTCGAAATTTTCGTTTTTACGTCCCGGTGGAGAAAGATGGCGCCACTGCTTTAAATTTCTTTTTTTTTTCCTGCATTACTGCAGTCTATATACATCTCGTGGCCTGTACCAAACTTTGTGCATAAAAGTTAGGTACCGAAAACTCTTACCGACTAACGCAGAGAGGACAGCATGCAAAATGGACGACTATATTTGGACATCTATTAACAAATCAGGGACGACTTTGTTACGCATTTTAATATTTTCTAAGAGCTGGAGCTAAAAAATCTTTAGGGAGTGGCATGACTTTGCGAAACATTGCGGGACCTCGTGCAACCTTAGGTTCTCAAAGAATACTGTCTCACGTGTTTTGTTTTGATGTATTCGGGCCCGCAAAGACTGTTAGCAAAGCTCGACGCAGAATGCGCCGCAGAGTTTAAGAAGCTACGTGATCATTTGAGATGAATCTGTTAAGATTGCGAGCGGGACGCGAATAGTCAAATTTATTCGAGAGCTCACGCGAGCACCGGCGACAACGCTGGAAGGACTAATGTATAAAAGACGACGCGTTCCACCGATGACCATATTTTCCGACGGCCGACGCTCTGTTCGGCGATATCAGTGCACCACGTGAATTGCTCGTACCTTGACATTTCATTTTCCGGGGCATGAGTGCCCCCCAAATAAAGCGTCGCGTATTTCCCAGTCTTGCTACAGCCTTGTTCACCCTCAAAACCACGTGGCAATACTTAGCATTCAATGAGATCGCCCGGATGACGTCGGCTGCTCTCTATGGATGAACGAAGTTTACTCCTCTTCCTCCTCCTACATTAGTAAACAAAGCAATAGTTACCCGCAGAGTGTGCTCGATGTTGTTGGGAAAATCTTGTATGATGCGGGGGGGGGGGATACCGATATCTCATGCGGGTCCTGGGACGACGAGTAGGACTCGGTCAGGTCAGGCTTCACAACCTGTACGTTGCCCTTGGTACCCATCGTGCCAGACTCGAGCAGGGGCTTGCGGTGGTAAATGCACATTCTGTCTATGTAGTCCCCTGCACGACGTCTCTTAATCAGCCCAGCTGGAACGCACTGACTGCGACAGCATCGCTAATTATTAGGCGGAATAAATAATACACAATATACCGCAACAAAACTACCCACACGACACTATATCCGCCAAGCTCTCCCGATCTCCGACAATATTCCTGAGTATTTTTTGAAGCATGGTTGCACACTCACGCGTCTGCCAGTTGTCCAGCGCATTGGCCACACCGTCCAGAGAGTCGAAGAAGTCGTCGTTGTAGATGTTCTCCGTCTGTGGACCCACTCTATCTTGGTGGAATATGATGTTCAACTCGGGGTTCATTTGAACGACAGCTTTCGCGGCCGTCGCGGACTTCATTTGCTGCGTGCGGCATCAAACACAATTGAACAAGACCAATCGCCGTAACATCTAGGGCTCAAAACCTCGTGAGAATTAGACGTAAAAGCAGCACACATGCAACAAACGCGCAATTATGGTGCAGTCTAGCGAGAAAGTTCACGTTAGCGCGACGCTTTAGAAAGACGAAAACATCGGCCTATTTTTAACGGGCACATGCGCAAGTGAACACTTATTCTAGAGAGCAAAAAGTCAAGGCATACATCAGCTTGCCTATAGATGCATGTAAATTGCATTCAGCGCTCGCACGCATGAGTAAAAATTACTGTATATGCTTTGGTTTGAGAGCAGGCCCGTAGACTAAAATTTTTTTTCGGGGGGGGGGGGGGGGGGGGGGACTTGTCGAAGGTCTTGAAAATCCCCGTTTTTATTATTTGTTCTCGGTAAAACACCCCCTCCACCCGAATTTCGGGGGAGAGGGGCCCTAGGGCACCCCCCTGGCTACGGGCCTGTGTGAGAGTCATAACCCTACAAGAAAAAGAAATAACCGCATACGATGCATTTGCGCAAAACCTGATGAAGACATTCAAATGTACAGGGTCGGTCGCTCTCAGAGTGAACACATGAATGTGTGGATCCATGCCCCATGTAAGGCTTCGCAACGTGCCTCGCAGAACACGCGCACGCACTCGCATGCTCCCGCTAACAGTGGTCGACCCTGAACATTAGGCCTTCTCCCTGACAGTCTTACAGATAAGGAACCAGCATACAAAGTCCAATAAAACTACGAGTTCTGACTCACGCCAACGTCTTCGGGATGAAACAAGAATTGTCTGTGGAGATTGGACCGCTTGATGACATCCATGTCCGCCACGTGGATGAGGCCGTCGTTTCCCCCAAGGCCCATCATGGCGAAGTTCTTGAGAAGCTCGCAGCCGATGGCTCCAGCGCCAACCTTCGCGTGTGGCATAAGACACAATTGGTGGGCTATAAAAGTCAGGGGCCGAATTCACAAAACTTCCTTTCGTTGGTGCAGTTTGCCATTTTCCAGACACCAATGCTAACATAATATGTGTGTTATAACATTGGGTTTATCATAATAAGTGAGGCGTGCAAGTACAAACACAAAGGAAGAGAGCACGAATACACGGCTTTTGTGTTGTCTTGTTTTCTTGTGTCCGTGTTGGCGCGCAACCTTCATTTACCCAGAATCCTTACTAAGTAGTTACCTTCTGTCGTTGTATCATCGGGATTTGCGAAAGTTTTTTTCTTGCGGACCGATCAAGCCTTACAGTTTATTAAGAGCTGTGTTGTACTAAGTCGAGCCTGTGCTGTCTTCGTGTCTGTCCGGTGTCACGTAGGTCACATGATGGGATGGGGTAGTGAATAAAAAATAAAGAAAACGTAATGATGAGGATGCTCAAAACTATGACGATCACGATGCTAAACCATTATGATTATGAGGATCATGCTCGAAATCATGATGATGCGAAACGGCAGCGGCGGGAAGCAGTGAATCCCGATCAGCGGAAGAGAGAAGCGCAAGCGAAATGCTGTGGAAACAAGTTAACCCGGAGTTTAAAGAGCAAGCAAACAAGGTCAAACGCCGTCAAAGGCAGGCCAAATCTGACCCTCGACATAGGGAGACCGAAGCCATGATCGTCAGTAAAGGCAAGCAAACCTGTGTTCCAGCAGAAATTCCAACTTGCCGAATAAACTCAAGACTCACAGTAAACCGCAGAACATCACCGCACAACACCAAGTCTCACAGTACAACGCAGAAACTCACCTAAAACCACCAAGAGTCACAGTAAAATGCAGCAACTTACGGAAGAACACCAATAGTCACAGTAAAGCGCACAAAATCACCCATAATCACTACCGCATTACCGGAAAACCACACATATACGCAGATATATATGAAAAATACTTGGAACACGGGTGCAATTGGAGAAAACGTTTCGAAAAGCGGACTTGTCTTCTTCAAGGTTGCAAATTCAACGCTGCAACAGTTGCAGCCTTGGAGACGACCAGTACGCTTGTCGAACGCTGACTGCAGCGACACCCTGTGTTCCAAGGATTTTTCATCTCTTCAGGATTCCATCTTTCCCTGAACTTCTACATAATCACCGATAATCACAGAAAACCACATAAAATCACAGATAAGACCACAGATAAAACACTTTTTAGAAAATCACCGAATAACTCATAGAGACAAAAGATGACCGCAGGTTCCCTGTTTCAGCAGCTTTCACATCGTGGAAGTGGGTTCGTTTTTTGTTGACAGTGCAACTAATAATAAGTAATTGTTGGGGTATACCTTACCATAACCACGATATGATTATGAGAGATTCCGTAGTGGAGGGCTCCGGAAATTGCGCCCACCTAGGGTTCTTTAACATGCACCTAAATCTAAGTACAAACAGTGCAACTATCAAAAGAACTAGTGGACACGCACATGTGGCAATATGTCGTATGTGAAGCCTTCTTTGCTGCTTATTGTTATGTCTGGCGTTCTTTACTTTCGAATACAATACCTTCATTCGTGTTTAGAAAAAAAATGGGACTAGTACTGAAGTGCTCCACCATATAGGAGCGCGGTACGCGGTCCCCTGACAGGACAGTAGAATTAATCCCGGAGGTTTCTATATTACATGGGCTGCACCTTCCACGATCTGTAACGGTGCACGATGAATAGCTTTGACCGAATTCAACTATCTTGTTTACTCGCGTAATAAAAGCACTGGTTAGCACTAGCTGGTGTTCGCTAGCGTTGTTCAAACGATGGCTATATAACATCGGATGTTGGCTAACTACCGGCAAATTGACTACGTATTCGAATGATGGTTCGTGTCCGCTTAATGATGGTAAATGTCTATCAGTGTTCGTTATTTTTGGCCACATCCGCAGTTATAAGGCCGACATTGTCATCGTTTGATCTGAAATTCAAGATTGAGTTACCAACAAGTCTTTTTTATAGCTAATCGCTCCTCGCTCAGTACGCCATTTTGGCGCCTTCTCGCTCAACTTCGTTCTCCACACTTGGCTGTGTTTGATGCGCAGATCTGCATTTGTCTGCAGCTACAGTTTTCTGTTGTCGGCTCCTACACTGGCTTCTTCTTGTACTCGTCTAATTGCACGCCGACACCAGTAGGGAATACTCATTCTGGGGGGTTCAGCCACTTTCACACATACCCTGCCATACTTCACCGTGTTTGCAGACATATGACCATGAACTACCATTTAACTACGTGTTAACTGCCTATTAGCCGCTCGTCACCTAGTCATCCATATTTAGACAAATACGTAGTATTTCATATTGTATTATTGGAAATATAGCAACACCTAGCACCCTCAAAATACGTAAGGAGGCATACAAAAAATTAAACTTTCCATACAAAATTCTCAATCTACAACCGGTAATGACCAATTCGTCCATGCAAACTATGGCAAAAAAAAAAGGATGATGAAAATTTCAAGAGTCTCTCACCACAAAGTATTTCTGGGACATCAGCTGGTCCTGCACATCGGTCCCAAAAACCCGGGCCTGCCCAGCGTAGCGGGTGTGTTCCTGCACAGCGGCGGAAAGAGGTAAAAGAAAAAGAAATCACAATGTCATTATTTTAAAGATATTCGCAAAAGCTACGAAAATCTGCATTGCCTCATTGGAAATTTGACGAATTATTCTGAAACTTGTGAGAGTTCTTTTTCATTATTTTTCGAACGCTCACCATGGCATTGGCGCTCGCTTCCGACACGTCTGCATCCTGAGGAAGGCACTCGAAAGCGTCGAAGTAGAACCATTGCTGGATGGGCCCGAACTTCGCACCGCATGCCTGTGAGGAAAGAAAGAAAAAATGACGTGAGATGAGTGAATCGAGAGTGAAAGGCGAATGTGTATTTGGGTCAATATACTTGCTACTACCAGTCAGGTACACTTTGTACAAGCAGCAAAGATTTCCTACTTAGTCGTACACAACGATGCCTGTGGCTATGTATGGTACTGTGACATTGCATTGTGTGTACGCATGACAAGACGTCAAGGCCTGTCTTCCGGGCCTGTCTTCCGGGCCACACTTGAGTGGGCTACGTGCCTTAATGCCTACCTAATGGCTGATGAGAAAGTATGTTAATTCTGTGAAAAAGTGGTTCTCGCACTCGCACCGCAAAGCATAAAAAATGTGTCAGTATGATATCTTTCCCATTCACAACCATGAAAATTGCCTTGGTGTTACATTTTCGTTTTTCTTCTTTTTCTTTTTTATTTCTTTTGATGGGACAGGATGAGCAAATAATTTCCTGCCAAGCTTCACTTTTAAGCCTCTGCCTGGCAGTTCTTGTTTCTCTGAGCTTTGCGATTCTACTAAAAAGCTTTTCATCAATTTTCTGCACAAGTGTGATGGATTCTGCGGAACAGAAACGAACATACCGCTAATTTCGGTATGTCACATTATGTATGCAAAAACAGCTAGAAAAACTTACAACTTTAAAGCCTCATTGAAACAGTGAAAAATGCAGCGGGAAGTAATATTGAAGCTCTACAGACTGTTGCCTTCGTCGACGTCACGTGGTCGTGACGTCGACGAAGGCAACAGTCGTCGTGTCAAAGAAGAAACTCTTTATTTGGCTGAACTTGTGGCCGTGAAACGTAAAGTCAGATTACAGAAATACACACTGGCACAGGTAGCGGCGAACGGAGCGTCGGCCGTCGATCAACCGATCATCCTCGGAACGCGCCGGCTTTTATAGATCATGCGTCGAACATTCTAGCCTTATCTCTGGTCGTCGCGCAAGCTCTGGAATAATCTTGAGTGTTCGCGTCTTGCGCGCAATCTTAACAAAATGATCTACTACAATCGTGAACCTTCTCGAACACTGCAGGCGCGGCTTGCTCACAGTCTTTGTGGGCGTAAACCGAATACAGTAAAAGTGAAATTAGAAACGCGCGTGACAATACGTGACAGATGACTCATCTAGGCATCGGGTGACATGACACACGAATTCTAATATGATCACACGAACAAATATATTGTTTAGAAAACTTCGAATGCTTACACTTCGTGGCGCATGCATCTGGAAGTTAAAGCCAAAGGCGCGAGTAGCCAGCAACCCACCTTCATCACTTCCTGGGCGGTGATGCTTCCGATCACAGCCTGCATCGGACACAGCGAGCCGGCCGACACGTACGAGAGAGTCGCGATCACCTTCTCATCTACGTTGTGCAGCGGTGTGGACAGCGCGTCGTTCTTTAGCTTGGCCAATCTAACAACCTCTTGTGCATCTTCCTGCAATGACCACATGCGCTAAGAGACACGGGCTTCACGGTGAAGGTAAAGAATTGAGATAACTTCATCAGTAGCGTAGCCAGAAATTTTTTTCGGGGGGGGGGGGGGGCGGGGCTCAACAATAATTGTTGTATGTTCGTGCGTGCGTTTGTATGTGTGCGTGCATATATACGCAAGCAAAACTGAAAAATTTCGGGAGGGGGGGGATTTGAACCCCCCCAAGCCCCCCCCCTTGGCTACGCCACTGACCTTCATGGACACCAATCTGGCGCTATACAAATCGATGCAGCTCGAAAGAGAAGAGAACGGATGGGAGCAGATACATACAGTAATGAGCTTTATTAATTGCTGCGAGTGAGTGAGTGAGTGAGTGAGTGAGTGAGTGAGTGAGTGAGTGAGTGAGTGAGTGAGTGAGTGAGTGAGTGAGTGAGTGAGTGAGTGAGTGAGTGAGTGAGTGAGTGAGTGAGTGAGTGAGTGAGTGAGTGAGTGAGTGAGTGAGTGAGTGAGTGAGTGTGAGCGAGCGAGCGAGCGAGCGATTGTGCTGCATCAACAGTACCGAGTGTGTCCCTATGCATTTATTCGTGATGTTATACCTCGCGCTGCAACGGTTATGATGAATCACCAAAAAAGCCCGCCTTTCTACACTCGTGGTGCTGTACTCGACGACAACCTAACGGCTTCACCACAAGCTCCTCGCACAAAACCGTGGTGTACTCGGCGCTGTAAGAGGTCCACGCCAGTTCAAGTCATCGCCTTTAATTTTACGCGGTTTTGATGTGCTACTATAAACGCTAGCATGGTGGCAACTAATCAAGAGTTCATTGTTTTTAACCAAAACATCGTTGGCGGAACATTGGGCCATCTAGAAATTGTACCGCAACGTTATAACGTTGCGGTACAATAACATCACGAACAGAAAGGCAGACCTACCACAACGCACTTAATCCCACACCATATCTTGCCATCATCACGCATATCCTATCGCATTGGTCACTTTTTAAACATAGCCCGTCATTATGCGCATACTGTCACCTTCGCATCTTTTTTCTTCGAGCAGCCAAAGACTGGAATGACCTTGCGCGAGATATTGCTTCTAATTCAAGCCCATCTGCCTTCATGGATGCAATCACATCACAATATAACCTGTAAAAATGTGTTCACAATGTCATTTTTCATAGCAGCATGAAGTTCTTAGGAGTACTTTTTGAAGAACATTTATCATGGAATGATCACATATCTCACCTCCAAAATAAGCTATCTCGAACAATTGGTGCACTATTGAAAATAGGATCTTTAATACCAAAGAGACTAAAACCGATTATAAATCATGCTTTAGCTCAGTCTCATCTGCACTACTGCTTATTGATATGGTGATCTACAGCGCCCACTAATTTAAATAAACTAGAGAAATTTGCAGAAATGAGCCGTTCGTGCTCTTGAACGCACCCGTTTCAATGATACCACATCTCCATATAAAATTGAGTGTAAAGTAGTTCCACTAAGTCTTCTTTATACAGAGAACCTCTCACTTTATATGTTCATGCAAATGAAAGAAAATTTGGCAAATTTTGAGTCCAGCTATCTTCAAACGACTAGAGACCACACTTTTCGTGTGATTAACTACCCGAGATCAGAACAAATCTTGGGATGCAATTGTTTGATATGCAGAATTTCTAAGCTATTAAATGAAAACGAAGAACTGTTGGATATAATAAAAAAACCGCCTTCTATAAAAGTGTTTAAAAGAGAAATATGTACATATAGTTAATTGTGTTACACCTAGTGGCGTTTTAATGCAAACATTTGCAGGCTGAATAATATGCTACATTGTTACTTATGCTATTTATGTCACTTATGTTACTTATGTCCCTTATGTCACTTATGTCACTTATGTCACTTATGTCACTTATGTTACTTACGTCACTTATGTTGCTTATGTTGCTTGTTACTCATGCTACTTTTGATTGACTGATATCTTACATTCTAGTATTCACCACAACGACCATGTTCTAGGGTGTGCTGAGACTGTTCCTTTTTATTTAAGTTGATTTGTCGAGCAATGATTGTCCAGGGGTCAGGTCCTCAGTCAGGTGCATGCTAGCGCTTTTAGTCCTGATCCTTTTGGTTTTCGGTAAGAAAACTAACAAATGCGTGAATGAAAACAATATATCTTGTGACCCACCCCTTATGTAACACTCTCCAGTGGGGTCTTCAAGGAATAAAAGTGAACTGAAGATTGTAAGACCTCAAGGGAAAAAGCAACGGTCTTAAAGGAAAGAGCACTCAACTTCATGGAATTCACCGACCGCAATCTGCTCTACTGACTGCCGAGTCCTGCTGTGCGAACTTTGTTTCGACTTGTTTACTCTTTTAAAATCCCTTTGGTCTTAAGTTCCCGCTGATTATGGAAAGAACCCATTCAATCCTTACTTTGTCAAAGCGAGTTACTGACAATTAACTGACGTGCGCTTTTGACTGAAAAGTTCAGTCGATTTGAAATTCGAGGAGTGTAGTCTCGTCACCGAACTATAAGACGTACTTTTTATACACTTCGTTCAAGTAGAAAGCGTGTTCTCATCAAATAACTATATATTTTCATTTTATGCAGTATGGTATCTCCCCAAGCATAGACACAACGAAAGACCCCAGGTTAAATGCAGATGAAAAGGAATGTAAATTATAATGTGTAGCAAAAGGTTAGAGTACCGGCCTTAATTATACGTGTTAGAAATCGTTATAGAGTACACGATTTTTCCTTTTTTCCTGGTGTTCTACGTGGTTTTACCAAGAATGGTTTCTCTAAGTGCTCCTCAGTAAACTAAACTCATCTAGTTTACATTTGTTTAAGATTAGGATAGTGAAGCAAGCGAATCAGAGCAGTTCAGTTTTACTAACAGCGCTGGAACTATCCCTCTCGCGTGGAATAATTATGAACGCAACCAAGACCAAGTTTAACAAAAGATGGCGTATGTTACATTGCAGCCATTGCTTTGGTCAACTGAACGTTTGTAAACAACAGCATGACTATCTTAAGGCGTTTTCGAAGGGCCACTCATTCAGGTTTGAGATTTGCAAGTAACGATTGTCACTTGTAAATATTTGGTGTATAAATTCTGTGTCATTTATCTTCGAAAACGATTTTACAACATGTTTCATTTCATCTGGGTCACATGGGCGACCTTGCTGCGTATCCATGGAGTTAACTGACAGTCTATGGCAATCCCTTATAGGTTTACCTAGTGCTCGAGTTGTTTTGTGTTCTTTGTTGTCGTTGTCTAGACGAGCACTTTGAATAGCCACTATGTAGCACCAACAAGGCCGAACCTCATCAATGTCGTTATACCTTGTTCCAAGGCCGAGGAAGGCGCGAGTGCTCACGCTGGAACTCGTGTAGAGCTTGGAATCCGAGGTGAAGTTGAGGAGGACGATCCATCTTCGCAAAGTCAGACATAACAAAGTCAGGCTCGGTCATTGACTCCCGGAATGTTTTCTGCAAAGATGCACAAACTGGAATGTGAAAAACTCTCACTTCCCGTGAAGAAGTCACCATACTTTTTAAAAAGAAAGAAGCAGTAATGTAGGGAAAGAGCAGCATTAAACAATTTAGCTGCCCTATGCTCCTCTCGATGAAAGAAAGGAATAAGATGCTCACAAACTTGAAGTCGCTGGGCATTTTTACTTGCGTTGCGACGCCGCCTATGGTGTAATCACCGAACTCCGTTGTGTCACCGACAGAGAATGTATCTGGTCCTTGATGGGTGCAAAAGAGAGTAGGAAAAGCAAATAGATTAGAAATTTGTAGCTAACTAAGACGTAATCTTGCACATGCTTAAGCTGAGTTCACACGACGAATCAAATTCGGCAGACAAGCGTGGCGTAAGTGAACCGCAACAGACTGCGCGACTCCAGTGACCCATCTGCATGCTTCATGCGTAGAGTCGTGATCGATTACAGCACCGTATCATGGCACGCTCGTCCGCAGACCTAGGTATACGTCGGGCTAATCTTGCTTTACTGGCGGAAGCACCTACTGCCACAAGAGAATGTTTGCTATCGAGTGACGTCAGAAGTGTCCCCACTTACCGAGCACCTTGACTTTCATCGGCGGGTGGTTGTTGATCTCGGTCATGCCCTTGACTTCCGACAATGTGACGTAGTCACCGTCCTCAAACCCGTGCCTCAATCCGTCCAAGCAAGTCACTACACCTTCCGTGTCCTTTGCGGGCAAGCATAGTAAAAAGATGCCAACATAACGTTTCAGGAGGAAGTGGGTGATATTCCGGGAATATGAGGAAATAGCAGGGCGTGCATTTTTATGTGTTAACAAGCGGATAGATGGACTTATATTTGGCACAAAACATTGCTATATTGATCCTTCGCTGTAATTTAGTTTTATGCGAGCTAATTCAAGCTCAAATTAAATGTTCCAATCTATAAGAGCCAAAGCCAAATTTTACCCCTGAATACCGACCATAGTAGGCTATATAGATGTTAGCCGCAACACAAATTTGAGGTATTGTGGAGACATGCGCACACTCCCAAAAAGCTGGTGGAGCAGGCCGGACCATATTGTCAGTAGCAAAGACTGCGTTTTTCACAGTGTCAGTTAAAATGGATTTGGCTCGTTTAGAAAACAACCGCCACCTTTATCGAGAGAAAATCGAGTGATTTTTAGCTTACCTTGAACTTTTATTGTACATTCCCAGCCGCGTTTGCGCTATAGTGTTTGAGTCACCTTCTCACAGGAGCCTCGCGTACCGATCAGTCGCATTTTCTGACCACGCTCAAAAAGTGTTGCAGGGCCCCTTTAAGTCTTTAGGCTTCGGTTTGTTTCTCTGATATATGCACTCCAACGCTTAAATCGATGTTGTGCTTCCGTTAATGAACACATTACCACTTTTCATTTTGTGATCGAAGGGAGGACATAACCAGCGGTCGCTGCGGAGCCCTTTTTACTTTGGTCCGAAATGTGTCAGAATAAAAATAGTAAACACGAATATAATCATTAGCTACAGTAAGAGCGCACTGGTGAAGTGGAAAGGACGTATGATTAACAGAGCAACAGGCAATTCTCGCATTTACCATTAGAATTTTATGGGTATTCCGAATACTCAAGTTTTCCACCACTCAGTTACCTCCGAGGATAGTCGAGAAATACGTTATAAAGATCCCCCTTGGGATACCGAACGCGTGTCCTGTTAATACAGATCAGGTTATCTAGCGTGCAAGACACAACTGGATTATTTATAATTCCCAATAAATCGACATTTTGGTTAGTAGTCACTAATTACTGATACTGTTACTGCTCAAGTATTTAACTTACCGTAGCTTTAACATGTGGGATACGAGTGTGAAGCTGATAACATCAATAAGGGTAAGCTAAGCAGCAGTAAGGTTCCGAATAATTTGTATTCTGTGGTACCGTCTACAACGTGTTCGTTTGAAAAGCAGCTGAGACAACATGTTTTTAAACGCGAGGAATTTCCTTGCAAAACGAAACGCAGTTTGGTCGTTTCCATCCGTCCATCTATTCATCTATCCACCCACCCTTCCAATCGTTCATCCATCTAGCCACCTATATACGTCTGGCTACTGTCGTAGTCACTTAAGGTCCGCCTCGGTGGAACAGTGGCTACGGTGCTCGGCTGCTGACCCGAAGGTCGCGGGTTCGATCCCGGCCGCGGCGGTCGCATTTCGATGGAGGTGAAATGGTAGAGGCCCGTGTACTGTGCGATGTCAGTGCACGTTAAAGAACACCAGATGGTCGAAATTTCCGGAGCCCTCCACTACGGCGTCTCTCATAATCATATCGTGGTTTTGGGACGTTAAACCCCAGATATTATTATTATTATTATAGTCACTTAAGATTTTTAATCAATGCATTAAATCAACGCTGCCGAACGACAGTTGTGGTGATGGGGCTAGCCCTACGTGAATTGTGGGTGCAGTGTTTGCTATGCACTTATAGGATTGCAATAAGTTTTAAATATTCACTCCTTTGACTTTAAATATTCACATTCCTCGTCGCCGCAGTGATCGCTGCTTACACATCGTTTCCATCAATGTGACGTCTGTGCTGTCATGCCAGTGAGAACGTAAGGCGGGCAATGAGAGGCTCTTCACACACAAATGTAGTCAACGTGGCTGGTAAGCCGACGACATGCACACAATTACTCAAATTATGCAGAGCCATCGATACACCTTGGCTTAGACTTGGTTCAAAGCCAAAAAACGCGGCATAAGCAGCTTCTCACTGACTGGTTTCCACGAAAACGATTCTCACAATGCGTGGGATCTGCTGGAATTTTTTAACGCACCTTGGTGATGGAGGCGATTAGAACTGACAGCGGCTCCTCCCCGTTCGTATCGACCACTCGGAAGTTGTCCCCAAAGTCGCAGAATATCTGCCTGCGGTGCAAGGAGACGACAACATTGACATGCGCGCCGTGTTATACGTGACATGTGTTCTAGCGTTCCATATTTCTCCTCCACTCCATCGCTATCTCTAAAGGGTAAGGATGTGGTGCTCTCGAGTACCGTATCGAGTAGCATACGGCGAGCATTAGTCAGCGCTAGCTGAAGTTAACAAATTATAACTAAATGATCGCTAATGTTGACTGGTGTACACGAATGATGGTTAATGCTCGTTAGTATTAGTTGAATGAATGGCAAATGTTGCCTTGTATTGATTTAAGTAGACTGGCCATTTTTATTTCGCTTCTATTGTCTTCAATGTAAATATTGAGGTACTCGCTTGCACATCGAAAACAATGCGACTGACTTGATTCTGTCAGCATCTTTATGGAGGAGCGTTTGAGAAACGACACTGCGCTATGGTATACGTGAAAACTGTTTTCTGCTACAAAGCGTACCCTGCCAGACCCCGGGTATCGGCCACAATCAGAGAAATGTTGTTCTCGCGGGCAAAGTCGGCGATTTCCTCTTGCTTTTCCAACGGAGTCTCCGTCAATACCACCACCTGGGAGGGCACAACAGTTAGGCTATAACAGTAGCTTGCATTCGCCTTAAGAGCATATATATGGCATGCCACCCATGGGCAGCACAAACGTATACAAACAAAGGTGATCAGATGTCGAGACTAAATCTGCAAGTTAGAACAGTCACTCACGCTGAACTGCTTCAGGAACTCTGTGCTCAGCGGCTGCGTGTGGGCCTCCACACGCACGTACTGGTTCAGTCGCGCCAGTGATGCCTCAGAAGCCGAGGCTCTGTTCTCACCCAGGCTATTCTCGCTGCGGTAGTACTGCAAAACGTACAAGACATCGCAGTGCAAACAGTCCAGACAGTACACGTAGCAGTGCATATCCTATAGGGGCATGTATCAGTATTCCAAAACACGTATTAAATTATATAAGCTTTGTCAGTGGTCAGCCGAGTCCTCGACAACATTCTTTTAACCCTGACTGAAAAAACTTGGAGGACGCTTGAGCTTCGGCTTCAAGAATAGAATGTGATAGCGCAATCGTACTTCGTTCGCATCGCCTTCTGAATCGCTAGCCAGGGTTCGCTTCTGAGTGGACGTCGAAACAGTGCCCCAAGAAAAGGAACGTCTGTGCGCCTGCAAAGTGGCCCCTGCGAACCATCCTAGAATGCCTACTGCAAGTGAAGTTGCAATGTGCCAACTACGACGTAATTCCTCCTTTCGCGAGTTGGCGAGGAACTAAGCAGTCGTCCGTAAGGCAACATCCGTACTTTAGCAGATGCACACGTTATTCATGCTGTTCTTGATGACCATAATTAATTATGCATGTGCACTTTGTAAGTGGTGGCCCATTAAACCAAACTCTTGCGTCGAAATTCACATGTTTTGACACCTGGTGTGATTCTATGCTTCTGCCACGCAATATTACCTGTGTTGGTGACGGTCATCGCACTACGTAACATTCACGTGGTGTTTTTTCCTGCTGGTTCTTTTTCTTATGCAATATGGAGCACATGTCTGGCTCTGTGATGAGTGCCTGCTTGCCACTCAAATGTTCAGGGTTGGGTTACCCCTCGGAAAGAAGATTATATATAATTTCTTAATCTCATTTTATCTCCAATTTTCGCGAACATGAAAACGATGAGTTTTCGCACACTACCAACGACGCCGACGCCAGAATTTCTGCAAAACGAACTCTTCAACGCTATCGCGTTAATATTTCCACCCTCTACTCACATCGGGAGTTATGCCGAGCACACTGACGTCACCTTATTCGTAGATGCAAATATAACAGTGAACCACGGAAAATCATCGTGATACACGGTAGCCAAAGTGGCCTGTTTCCAGTTGTGTAGAATAGGTCGACTGGTCTTAGGATAACAACAAAAACTGAACGTGAATTGAAAAAAGTTGCACTCACGAAAAAAACAATAAAGCAGTAAAGCTTCACGAAATGAACAGTCATGCTTCTTCCTACCTATTCCCCCACAACAACTGAGAGCTATCCCAAAAGCGAAATAAAGGCCTCAATCCCCTTACTCATTAAGGCTTCATCATCCTGAAGTAATAAACTGAGGTACGCTCACACTAAAGACTAAGCCAATCCTGCTTTGCGCCAGTATCGCGAGAAAAAACCGCCAGGCCTGCACGGAACGCACAGCACAGTCACAGCGAAAGCTGGAAGAGCGGCCTTTCTAGAGCCTTTTTACACACTCTTGGGGCAACTACTACAAGCACACTTGCATGTTACCCACTACGCCATAAATCATCAATTTTTGTGTAGTGGGGAAGCGTCCACTATGCCATTATTTGTCATTATTCGGAAAAGCGTGGTACCCGCTACACACCTGTAACGCATTATGTGCACTTTGTTGGTGCTGTGGCTGACGACTATGAAGAATTATGCCTGAGGCTTTTGTAATGGGTTGGAGCATCGAACGACCCACTCGTTACGCAATCAGCATTGTGTGACGCCTGGTTGTTACTTTACTGCTCTAAAACCCTTTACAACACACGTTAACGCGATTCCTTACCCGACATGAAGCCTGCATAGGGTCAGTTTGCAACGCAATTTCAAACACCGGCATAGCTCAGTGGTAGAGTGCTGGGCTGCCACGCAGAGGGCCTGGGTTCGATTCCCGTTCTGTCATAGGGATTTTTTAATTCTTTAGCATTTTTTCTTATTTTGCGCGATAGTGGTTACGGACACCGGCGGTGACGGCGGCGGCGGCGGCGGACAACTACGGCGCAAAAACGGTCCTTGTTGAGATCTCATAACAGCTTTCGCTGTACAGAAAACCGTTGGGTTAGTATTAAGCTCAAGATCGAGTTCCAGGCAATCCTGGCGATGGATATATCACTAACGAAGGTGGTCGGGCACTCAAAATGAGCACTTATGAGCCGTAATCATTGCGAATTAGGATGCTGTCGAGCTTGGAGGAAATACATATGAACAATATTGTAATATAGTTGTACGTGCAAAATGCACAGATCCAACTATTATCACAAATACTTAATCGAAATATGACTAATGGCAGGCTTTTGTTGAATATTCAGCACCGTCGCCTCTACTGTTTAAGTGAATATGACTCCAATGACAAAAATAAACGTTCTAACCTGCGATGACAGGTCTAGCCTCGTGCACACAGCCTCGTCGTGAAGGGTGACCGACTTGACGCCACCCAGGATGATGTTCTTAGCGATCTCCACGCCCAGTCCTCCCATTCCGCACACCAGAACGTCCGACTGCGCCATGCGCAACATGGCGTCTCGCCCGAGCACGTAGCTGTGAAAGATGTACCACATGGTCACTTCTTTTTTTCCACGGAGACGCCGAAGTGCAAAATTGAGTTCAGTTAACATTAAAGCGAATATTCGAGACTTCGAATACCAACAAAATATTTTCCTTATTCGAAGCAGACTTGATCCGAAAAATGCTTATTCCAATTTTCCACAATATTCAGCAGCAACACAATATTCGGGAAAGGAAGAAATACTTATGAGAATATTTGGCCACGGCCGAGTTTTTTTATTGCGATAGCAGTTGTATAAGGACACTCTCGGGAGGTTTTTTCCGTCACCGTCATGTTCCATATCAATTCCAAAACGATAACATCGCCCTGTTCGATGTATGTCCTGCGTGCGAGTAAAAAGGTGCAAGCGCTGGGTGCGAACGCGGCTGAAATAGATCAAAACAAGCCGGCCATCTCCGTCGCACGATGGGTGCCTGCGATGACATCAACCCGCCTGCGCGGCCTGTAGTCGCTAGGTCCTCAAGCAGGGTGGAAACACCACTCCCATCTTTCGTCTGGTGAAGGGGCATGAAGGGGCACTGAGGGGAGGGCGGGGAAAGGCTCGTTTAGCATTGTACGTGCTGTGCTTTCACCGCTTATATTACGTTGAGACGACAGACAGCACGAAAACCGCTTCGCTCCCTGGAGCCGCCATATTCCTTTGCAAAATCGTCTTGCCGTGTTGCACACGATTGGATCCTAAAGAGTTAACTGCCAGCCTTACTTCGTATACATTCCAATTTGCTGTTATCGCATTCATTTCTTGCGGCGGAACTTTTCTTTAAGAATGAAGACGATGTTTATGGACCTGCTGCATCGCTTCTTTTTGCGCTAACTACGACGCATTGTTGTCTTTAAGGCATATCATCGCTAATATCCGTTTTAAGCGTATTATGAGTAAAACGTTATTGCGACGAATACCCAACCGATACTTCATAGGGCCTAATGTATTCGCCGTAGTAGTGGCTCGTCCTATGCCGACTGTTTGGCGCGTACCGCGATAGCGATTTTTTCAAATAAAGGTTAACTGCGCCCCTGAACTTGCGGATTTGCCGACGCTACCGTGTTCGCTTCTTTGTTCTGTGACACAGAATATCCGCTATGCGAAAGGCCTTCAGTGTCTTCTTGCTGCAGGAGTGGTGTTTTGTAATTGAGGCAGGGTAATTTATCAGTGCAACGGAAATAATTCTTCGCACGCAATACTATACTTTCAACTAATCTCTCTTGCACGTGCGAGTCTCCAAGGTAGAAAAAACAAGAAAGTTTGAATGGTGGCAAAACGAAGCACATACGCTAGATCAAGCAGAATTACCGAGATATTTGATTTCAGAGTACAAACAATGAACTAAGAACTTGCTAGGCTACAGGCTCCTGGCGAGAAACCTTGTTTCCAAGACATTCTGAGTGCCAAGTCAATTTCATCAGATTAAATAAGCACTAAAAGCCAAATCCCACAAAATATGGCGCAACGTTCTCATTGTGCGGGAAGTTGGCGGCGCGTGAAAATGAAAAGGGAGCTTCTGCGTTTCGGGTTATCATAAAGAATTGAAATGAATAAAAATACAGCAGTATTTTTTTTTAATGTGCACTAAGAAGAAACGAGTGATCGGCAAAACTGAATTTCGTTTCGCTGCAAAAAAAATTGGGGGGACCCTTAAGCTTCGCCTTTAAGAGTTGAACGCGATAGCGATATCCCGTCCCTAGTGCGTACTTCAATCACTTAGTTCATAATATGTAATGGGTAGTATGCTTTAAACCAGGAGAAATTATGCGCGGCAAATGTGGGAAATGTTTTCGAACTTGCTATGCACCCACTACGTGGTGTTAAGGGAATACGCGCAGTAAGGTGTGTGCCGTTTGGAATGGGTGGCTGGCTTTAAACTATGGAATCATTATGATAGTCACATATTCTGACGCCCGATGGCAACGTACGCTTGTACCACGCAATATTCCTGGGATATTACATGTTATATTGCGACGCCTATATAAAGGACGCTTGCGTTTGCGAAGCATGGAAGTTATTTTCACTGCATTTCCAAGCAGAGGAAGTTATTTTCACGGTATTTCCAAGCAGAGGCATGGCTGTGTGGTAGAACACCTGCTTGCCACGCAGACAACCCGGGTTCGATCCTCACTCGGACCCGAAAATTTTTATTATTTATTTTATTTGCATCTTTCTCGATTTTTCGGTCACGGACAAGATGATGATTTTTCGGTCACGGACAAGATGATGATCTTTCGCTCACAACCAACGACGCCGACGCCGACACCGACACCGACGCCGGAATTTCTGCGAAACGAGCTTTTTAACGCTATCGCGTTAAAAGACAATAAGCTCTAGTACGCCTTCGATATTTACACAATAATGTAGTCTTCGGTTCACTGAGCTAATCTTATAGCTCATAAAATAAGAACAAACAAGCTGGTCGTAGCCGGAATTGGCGAGAAGTTGACAAATTCTGCTAGAAAGAGCTATCGCTTAAAAAAGAAATAAAACAGAAAGACGTGACTCCAAAAGTTGCGCGCTCGGTTTAATAAGCGCCCCAAGCACCATGCGAGTCCTTGTGACAGGCCAGATTACAGGTGGGCGCTTTGGGGACAACCTAGCCCTAGCACTGGTAAACACCATATATGATGAACTTACAGTTGCCTCGAGTAGAAGCTCTCATCGATGTCGGGTGGGTTCTGTCCGGACGAACCAGTCGGGACCTGCTGTCTCTACAAGCACAGGAAAAATGTGAACGCCACGGTCAGTAAGAAGTACGGAAGCTACCGCAGATCAGCGAACAATTTACTATTACCGTAGGTAAAACGCCACTTCGCCTGTCAAATAAACAGGAGCTTTGATACCAAAGCACGAGTATTTATCTTTGCTTTTGGAAATACAGCAGTATAACCACATGCACGACAACAATTAGTTTGTATTATACACTTTATTTTTATTTCCAGGTTAATGTTCAAAACATGGTTCTGCGAGAACCGTGGAATGGAATATCCTTCAGAAAGCGTTAGTATTGAAGATCCGCCATCGTTCAAAGCCCAAGGGATTCGCTTACGCACTGATGCTAAGCCAGATGTATGTGCATCTGTATCTGCGCATGAATGAAGGACAGGAATTTTGATGGCTCCTTTCTTTGTTTGACACAACGATAGAAACACCAGCATATAATGAAGCCAAGGAAGGTGTATGGGAGGCTAATTGTACTGTTTAAGTGTATTGCAGTAATTTTGAAACGCAACTTGCCACCGCAATTAACACTCATCTGTGTATGCCAATTCCAATGTTTATATTGCTCATGCGTCATTGTTTTAACTTCTTTATCCATCTAGTTGCTGCGCAGGTCAACAACCCAATGACGCTAAATGGACATACAGCCACCCATTTCTTTCACCTGAAAGCGCGAGCGTCGATGGCCGAGTCGATAAGTGCAATAGCGCAGCGGAAAAATGAACGAGAATACGCATATGCGTGTGATGAGCAGTCCTGCGCAGCTGTCTTCGCTTTTCTGGGAACGAGACACCAACCTGGCTTTTCTTATCTTTTTTTTTTGAGCACTGTTATTGTAATCCTTTTTTTTTCTGAACAGTGTCTTCAAGTTATAAAGAAAAGGTCGAGTGGTCGTGCTTGTGATGGATGGGATGTGCTATAGCCTTCCCAGGCAACATCGAGCGGCGTCAGTGATTTCGACGGGAAGTACCCTTCTATGGCAGAAATATCGTAACTGGGAATATGCACAGCGTGTCTCCTTTCGCAACAACACTGCCGCCCCAGCTTCAGCGCACGTGCGTTTGAAGTAGTTGTACTTCCGAATTTGTGGAAGTACGACTTCTTCAAAGCGAAATATATGCGACATACGTTACACAGACCCGTGCAACCCTAGTATAGCTGAAGCAGGTTAGGTGACCATTGGTCGAACCACCGCATCAAAGGCGACATGCTAATAAAAATAATCGTAATCATCATCAGAAGCAGCAGCAGCTGGATCGCCATAAGGTGCGTACAGCCTCAGCATACCCAGACATCGAGACCCTGTCATCTCGCCATTAACATTCCCAAGGTGTTCCAAACGAACACCACCCGCCACAGTAGCTTAACGGCTGATGTGTAGCGCTTGAACTGTTTTGATGCCTTCGGGTACCTTTTTTAAATGCGAAGCATTTCTTAGCGAACTTCGGCGAGTTTGAGCGTATCTATCCATCTATCTATCTAGCCGCCTCGTGCTCTCCTGGCCGTATCGTTAATGGGATTTACACAAAATTGGTCTGTCTGTCTGTTTCTCTGTTTGTCGGCACGTCACACGATTCAGCCACCTGGCAAAAGTTTAACCACTTTCTGAGTGCTCAGCCATCTTGCACAAGCATTTTTGTTCATACTTGTGAACATTGTCGATCAAAAAGCAAATGTTACGCATGTCTGAGGAGCAACGTCAATAAATAAGTAGTCTCTGGTATGTTTCTTTATAAGAAAATACATAGATACGTAATTATGAAGACCCCAGCGTTTCTTAGGCTGCGCTCAAAAAGCGACGCTATGCACGAAAAACCCCTCGGCCGACGATATGTTGCTGCTGGGTTCTGCACAAGGTGATGTTTCTCGACAGCACTGCCAGATGGCGTCCATATCTCACGCAGCGCCTCTTCTATTTTATCAAGGCCAGCCAGATGCGGCCGATCCAACATAGAGAAAGCGCTGTCTGAGGCAAGGCAAAACAGTGTAGTACGGCCGGCAGAAGACTATCGTCTTTCGACGACATTTGCGGCGAAGCACGCAGATACGCGGCCAATTTTTTGCGCTATGGTTTACGAAGAACGATGAACAACCAACAAGCCCAAACGTTCTCCCTTTTCAACAAGATTATACATGGTAATACGCAAATCATGACCTGCATGTCAGGTTCTACATGATTTACATGCCACGCTCATGGTGCGCTGACCACTGTTGCGCTAGCTTGATATACACCAAATTTGGTATTGCGTGACGCTACTTTCTAAAGAACATAAATGATAAGTGGTAATATGCAAATCATGACATGTCATGTGCAACATGACTTGCATTCCACGCCCAAGGCGCGCTGGCGGCCGTTTCTATAACTTGATATAGCCTACACCAAAATTGGAATTGTGGAACGTGACTGTATAGCGAACATAAGTGGCAGGTGGTAACATGACAATCTTGGAATGCATGTCATCTACAATGCCATTTACATGCGACGCTCATGGTGCGCTTGCGTCCAGTTCGCCAGCTTGATATACACCAGAATTGGTATTGCGCGACGTGACTGTAGGACGAACATAAATGACAGGTCCTAACATGTAAACCATGACGTACATATTATGTACATGATTTGCTCCTTGCTGGCTGCTTCGCATTACATCTATTCCCACAATGCGTGGGATCTGCCGGTTTTAAATGCGAAGCATTTCTTAGCGAACTTCGGCGACTTTGAGCCTATCTATCTATCTATCTATCTATCTATCTATCTATCTATCTATCTATCTATCTATCTATCTATCTATCTATCTATCTATCTATCTATCTATCTATCTAGCCGCCTACGACTTTGTGCTCTCCTGGCCGTATCGTTAATGGTATTTATACCAAATTTGGTATGGCATAACATGACTGTGTGACGAACATAAATGGCTGGTCATATATGAAAATCATGATTAATTTGTCATGAAAAATATGATTTACATGCTACGCTCATGGCGCGCTCGCGGCCGTTTCGTTGGCTTGATATACACCAAATTTCGTATTGAGTGACATGACTATATGGCGAACATAAATGACTAGTGTTAATATGAAAATCATGACTTCATGAGCGACATGACTTGCATTCCACGCTCATAGCGCGCTCGCGGCCGTTTCGTTAGCTTGATATACACCAAATTTGGTATTGAGTGACATGACTTTATGAAGAACATAAATGACAAGTGGTAATATGGAAATCATGACATGTCATGAGCGACATGACTTGCATTCCACGCTCATGGCGCGCTAGCGGCCGTTTCGTTAGCTTGATATACACCAAATTTGGTATTGAGTGACATGACTCTATGACGAACATAAATGACAAGTGCTAATATGGAAATCATGACTTGTCATGTGCGACATGACTTGCTTGCCACGCTCATGGCGTGCTCGCGGCCGTTTCGTTAGCTTGATATACACCAAATTTGGTATTGAGTTACATGACTGTATGATGAACATAAATGGCAAGTGGCAATATGGAAATCATGACTTGGATGCCGCTCTCATGGCGCGCTCGCGGCCATTTCGTTAGCTTGAGATACACGAAATTTGGTATTGAGTGACATGACTGTATGACGAACATAAATGACAAGTGGTAATATGGAAATCATGACTTGTCATGTGCGACATGACTTGCATGCCACGCTCATGGCGTGCTCGCGGCCGTTTCGTTATCTTGAGATACACCAGTTTGGTATTGAGTGTCATGACTGTATGACGAACATAAATGACAAGTGGTAATATGGAAATCATGACATGTCATGAGCGACATGACTTGCATTCCACGCTCATGCTGCGCTCGCGGCCGTTTCGTTAGCTTGATATACACCAAATTTGGTATTGAGTGACATGACTGTATGACGAACATAAATGACAAGCCGTAATATGGAAATCATGACATGTCATGAGCGACATCACTTGCATTCCACGCTCATGGCGCGCTCGCGGCCGTTTCGTTAGCTTGATGTACACCAAATTTGGTATTGGGTGACATGACTGCATAACGAACATAAGTGGCAGGTGGTAACATGAAAATCTTGGCATGCATGTCATCTACAATGCCATTTACATGCCACGCTCATGGTGCGCTGGCGTCCAGTTCGCTAGCTTGACATACACCAAAATTGGTATATCGCGACGTGACTGTATGACGAACACAAATGACAGGTAGTAACATGTAAAAGCAAATTATGTAAAGTATGATTTGCTCCGTCCTGGCTGCTTCGCATTACATCGATTCCCACAGTGCGTGGGATCTGCCGGCTTTTTTTTCGTTGGTTTCTTTCATCCACTAACATAAAGGAACTCGTGCACCAAAGAACGTTCATCATGGTTTGAATACCGCGCAGGGGACTCTGACTGTTAAGCCTATCGTTGAAGCGTAAGCAGACTCTCGATACAACGTGTCATTACGTCTGGCTAACAAGGCTGGTAACACGTAGGTGCATAAAAATTTCGCAAATAGAGAAGTCACGATAAGGCTGGAAAGCCAACTTCGAAGTCCGACGGCTGCTCATAGTCGGGGTCTCGTTGTCTCACGTGGGTCCGTCCTCCGACGCAACAATATCGGATGACTTCCCCAGCCGGTCTCCACACCGGCTATGCGTTTGAATACGCTATCACCACTCCTATACGAGGCCTAAAGATAAGCGTCGTCAGTTTGGCCTCGTCTACACGAGCTAACGAGCGAAGCGTCATGAAGTGCACTCACATTCGCTTTTCCTGACTTGTCGTGGCTGGCGCCATCGTCGGTCCTGCGTTTTTTCGCTGGAGGGGTGGGGTACTTGTCCCCGTCAGTTGCAGCGAAGTGGACGTGACGTGACCCAGACATACTCTCTCTTTCGCCCCGTGCACGCCTTGGTCGCCACCGGTGTCCGTGCGCGGCCTTCACTGGCAGTCCAGCGGGTCTTACGACTGCTGCGGCCCCGAGAGCGGCAGTGCCCCGGCGATGATAATGGTGATGATGATGATGCTGTTCCTGGGCTGATTGGCACCTACCCGCTTAAGGGGATCGGCCAAGAGTCGAGAGGATCATATAGTCATACTTTTTTAGGTGCTAATAACGGTTACGGTGTCAAATAGAATGAAAAGTTATTTTAATGAATTCCAGTTTTAGCATAGACCATGCTGCGTAATTTCCCGAATGACCGAAATTTGTTACGCCAGTCTGACATAATTTAAAATTATTAGCGGTTGATGTGTCGAATGAGTCGATTTGTCTCGCATATTGATCTCTCTACAGCGTTGCATATATTCCCGTCTTAGAGTACCAAAACTGAAGCCCCAAACGACACCAGTAAAGTCGAAGCAACTGGCAGAACAAGTTGCCGCATTACAATTTCAATAGTTCTTTTTCTCAGAGGAGAAAACCGTCGGCAGTCCACCAAGAAGTGTTCTAATGTCTCTGGCTCACTGCAAAAGGATCACCAGACCAGCCCTGTGCATGTGATGAACGCGGCTCAGTAGCAGATGTAGATGTAGATTTAGATCTTAAAGCTCTGACTCACACCCAACCTGGGGGGATTGGCCTAGAATCTGGCAGCTTAGAAAAAACATGGCTGATCCCTCTGTCAAAGGAATCGGTATAACACGAAAGTAAAACGTGTATTCACATAAGTAGTTGAGCGTTTATTGCGCATTGTTTCGCCACAAGGGAGAAGGAATGATTGCTGCAGCAACAAATTGAAATGTGACGTGAAGAACGGCAAGCAGCTCGAAACATGCAGCGCGCACCTCAAGCAGAAAGGACGCACGAAATGAGCATACACAAGACGAGCACGGACTAACTGTCACAGCTCGACATTTAAAGCGCGCTGCTCTAACACAAAGACGCACGAAACGAACGCGCAAGCATACACAGGACGAGCACGAACAACTGCCACAATTATTACTTCGTGTGTAAGCGGCGCGCTCCATTCGTAAACGTGGCCGCTGCGGCGAACGAAGCGACCTTCGTGGACTCTTTAACCACTGTAACTTCAAAGCAAACTTGCGGTGGAAGCACAAGGCATGCGAAGCGCCCGAATGCCCCGATCAGGAGATAAGCGCGCGCGCACCAGCGACCACGCCCCGTGGAGGCGCACGCTCATCCCAGCGAGAGGCGCGACGACCTTTAGAGCGCGCGCTCCGTGACACATTCGCGCCATCTAGCTAGTGATGACGAAAACACGCTGAAGTCGAGGAGCTCTGAGGACCGCCAACGGTATATGGTGTGTATAAATAGCTTGCCGTTAGCATACTGAGGAACGTACACTCCCGTAGCCGAGTGGTTTCGCGCCGCGCGCTGCGGAGCGAGAGGTCGTAGGTTCGACGCCCAGCGACGGAACTTTTTCTTCTAAATTTTCTTTGATCTCATTATGTTAGTTTATATTTTAAACGTCATATCCGTGACGGAAATACGTCAGAGGAGCCGTGGTGGACCCCGGCATGAAACACTTTCGTGTTAAAACGCTTAAAATACAAAAAAGGGAATAATTTTAACACCTCCTCTTTGTGTGAATACCATAAATGGACCCTTACCAGGTTTGAGCGTTTCGAGCTAGAAGTGTAATGCATGCACTGCGCTAACGATCACGCCTGCCAAGATTTGCAACGCTTTGCTCCCCGGAAGGAGGTGAAATGTCAGACTGAATGCCTCGTGCCCTCTATCTCACGGGCGCGCGCACCAATGTGGGAGAGGTGAAGTTCAACAAGGAATGGTTCTGTGTATGTCACAGTAGTACATGAAACTGCGAGAATTATTCGAGGCTACATGTGTAATTTGTGCAGTCCATTGCTTGAATAGAAGAATGAAAGTTAATAGAAATATTAAAACATACAAACGGAATGTGTGCGCATTTTTCTTTAGTTTTTTCTTTGAATCGAGAGCGATGCGAGACTTAGCTGCCTATATTTCTTTTGTGTTCGTGTTCTCGCCGTTCCCGCGTCGTGTCGGCGCCAGCCCTGACAACGCTTAGCATGTTTTTGGTGCATCGCCCCTTACAGCAGTTCCAGCTGTGCGACGCGCTGTGTCGTGGTAAGGATACAGGATCCATGCCAGCCTCTCCAAACGCATGCACGGATCCATCCCACAGAAACAGGCAGTGCACTATAGAGCGAACGCCGAAACGATACAACACCACTTGTGCGCACGACCTGGCTTGGGCATGTCATGTGCACATAGTGTAATCTTGCGTGCGCATGGCGTGTTGATGCGTCAACGTCGTGTGATCTTCCGGCTCCGAGTTTCTCTGATACCGAAGAGGGCAGGGAAGGAATTTGGCTTGCGAGTGGCAAAGGTTTCAAGCTCACCTACCGGCATCATGCTTTCGCGGCTCGTAATGAACCAATTAAAAAGTTCTTGTGGTACAAAGCTCTTCATTGGGCACGCGAACACTTCCAGTATCTGACTAAAATTTCTCATGTGACCTGGTGAAGCGCCCTTTAAGAGTAAATTACAAAGGAAACAAAAGCCATGTGCACATCTGATTTTTTTTAACCTATTTTCTACTTTCCCCCTGACGGCACTCCATGGTTTCGCATTCACTCTCCATATTCCTGCTGCTGCGCGCAGGCACCTCCTGTTTTCTGCCCCCCCCACCGCGCCCAAGTCTTCAAGGAGGTGCTTCAATTCCATGGGAACACTGGACTGGAAAACCGGCGGTAAAAGCCGCCCGCCACGTCTTCGGCCATAGATGCCACTCTCCCCTTCTTCCCCTCTCCTCTTCCCGCCTTTATTTTCCTCTCCCCATTCCACTGTACACGCTGGGACGTGCTCCCATTTAGGGTTGCAGAAACAGCGTCTTTTCCTCTCCCCCTGCTCCAACCACTCGAGCCTTGTCAGTGCGGTGGGGTAAAGTGGCCGGCTCGTCCCATTTCACTGCTGCTAGCGCTTTCTTACCGGAAGTTTGTTGAACTAGAAAACTAGGTTGTGGCACCCCATAGAGTTCCGAAGCGTCAATTTTGCCCGGTAACATTAATTACGGTCTCAAACTGTACTCGAAAGCAAAATTTGAGGCTAAATAGCGTTCATATAGGCACAAATTTTGAAAATAGGCATTTATGGGCACTTATAGACATTTAGGCACAAACCCCGAAAATAGGCATTTATAGGCACTATAAAAACACTATAAAAGCCCTCCTTTACCCCTAATTCATGCTCATATATCAAAGTGACGCGATAGGAATGCAAGGAAAAAAATAGGCATTTGCCTATAATCCGGTTTCTATTCATGACACACGTTTCATTATTTTCATGCTACCACCTGTCATATGAAGGAAAGAATTGTAAACTTAAGGGCTCGTTTGCTTTGTTAAACACAGTATTAATGAGAACTAACAGACAAAGATGCCAAGGAAAGTATAGGGGAAGCTATTGGAAGTAATTGTAATGTAAATGTGAAGAAAGGAAAGTGGACGAAAAGATAACTTGCCAACGGCAGGGACGGAACCTGCGACCTTCGAATAACGCGTCCATATATGAATAACCTGTCATATATGTTCTTCATACAGTCACCTCACAGGACACCAATTTTGGTGCACATCAAGCGAGCGAAACGACCGCGAGCTCACCATGAGCGTGGCATGTAAATCATGTTACGCATGACACGCAAGTCATTATCTTTTTATCCTCACCTGTCGTGAATGTTCGTCATACGGTCACGTCACTCAACACCAATTTTGGTGTATACAGTGAAACCTCGGTGATACGAATCTCAGGGGACCACAAGAAATATTCGTATCATCCGAAATTCGTATCACCAGAAAGCATGGAAAATTAGCATGCGACAAAAGGAAGCTGGCGTACATTTTCATTTCATGCTTTTCAGGGCCGCAGCAACGTCAGGAAGAACTCAGAATGATTGTCAGTTAGGTTTTTAGATGTCAGCAATCATAGCAGCAATCGTAAATGTACGGCCCGTACTCGCGTGTTTAATGAACCAGGTGCGTTGTGACCCGCGACAGCAGTAGCTCCTTCCAAATTTTAGTAGGCTTTTTCGCATGAAATGGGGTACTGCGGCGAAAGTAACGGAAGAAGCGCTTTCACGCTATAGATCAAGGTCGCAAAATTTCGGAACCACGGTCCTATGTTATTATTTCGTTATCGTGGAGGTGTTGGGGTTGTGAGGCCTGACTGCTTTGCCAAGACTGTCCTCGCCTTCTTTCGCTCCTCGTCCACCTTCCATAAGATGTCTGATGCACGAAGTAGGCACTTGTAAGCACAGTACAAAGACAGCAGCCCTTGTCGACGCGTTAGAACAGAAGCATGGCACCAATTTCCTCTGTGATCTAAACGCGAAGGCACACGGAGGCACATTAGAGCCTCAAATATTGGCGCACATAATTTCGGAGGCCATGACGCGTCTCTGAAGGTTTATTAATGACGATAGTCTTTCTTGGGATACTTCTTCGCAGAAATTTTGGTCTGTCTGTCTGTCTGTCTGTCTGTCTGTCTGTCTGTCTGTCTGTCTGTCTGTCTGTCTGTCTGTGACCCGATTCAGCTACTCGGCCAAAGTTTAACTAACCACTTTCTCAGCGCCCAGCCATCTTGCACAAGTATTTTTGTTCATTGTCGATCAAAAAGCAAATGTTACGCATGTCTGAGGCGCAACATCAATACATAAGTAGTAGCTGGTATGTTCCTTTATAAGAAAATACATAGATACGTAATTCTGAAGACCCCAGCGTTTCTTAGGCTGCGCTCAAAAAGCGACGCTATACACGAACTGCGACGCTATGCACGAAAAAGCCCTCGGCCGACGATATGTTAGTGCAGCTGGCAGTGGCCCTGGGTTCTGCACAAGGTGATGTTTCTCGACAGCACTGCCAGATGGCGTCCATGTCTCACGCAGCGCCTCCTCTATTTTATCAAGGCCAGCCAGATGCGGCCGATTCAACATAGAGAAAGCGCTGTCTGAGGCAAAGCAAGACATTGTAGTACGGCCGGCAGAAAACTATCGTCTTTCGACGACATTTGCAGCGAAGCACGCAGATACGCGGCCAATTTTTTCTGACCGTAAGAAAATTTTTTTTCTTACACCATGATTCTGACGATTTGGCGGTGCGGCGCGCGTGCCCGCGCTTGCGTTGCCGCTCTCGCACACTTGGCGCGTCTTCCGCGACAGCGCCGACAGCACCTCTTCGTACCCGGGCGGCAGCGTACGTTCGTATCAAACGTCGCGGGCTGAAAATCGGTTCGCAACAACCGTACTCCATTACATTGCAGGCCAATGGCCCTTGGCCGGGACCAAAGAAAAATTCGTATCACCCCGAAATTTGTATTACCTGTAATCGTATCACCGAGGTTTCACTGTATCAAGCAAGCGAAACGACCGCGAGCTCGCCATGAGCGTGGCACGTAAGTCATGGCACACATGACATGCATGTCATTATTTTCATGTTAACACCAGTAATATACGTTCATCATACAGGCACGTCGCGCAATACCACTTTTGCTGTAGATAAAGCGGTTGCAACAACCGCGAGCTCACCATGAGCGTGGCATGTAGGTCATGGCGTTCATGACATGCATATCATGATTTTCATTATACCACCTGTCACTTATGTTCGTGATACCGTCACGTTACGGAATACCGATTTTGTTGCATATCAATTAAGTTTAACTGCCGTGAGCGCCCCGAGACCATGACATCTAAATCATGAATTACATGACATGCGTGTCATGATCTGTAGCTTAACCATGACACCCAAATTATGAATTACATGACATGCTTGTCATGATTGACTTGTCAGTTATGTTCGTCATACCCTGTTCTCATGGCAAAGAAATTTTGGTACATATCAACTTAACGAAACGGCTGCAAGAGCGCCAGGACCGTGGCATGTAAATCATGCCATTCAGCCTTTTAAGCTATTGTTTTGCGATTCCAATATATATTGTTACAATATCCTTTCAAAATTAAGCGTACATGACATGACATTTTCATTACAACTGCTTTGTGTGCTAAAACAAAGGAGATGGGCACATTTTCAAGCAGTTCTCAAGCCGCTACCCCTTCCCTCTTCATTTATTAAAAAGAAAAGTACGTGCAACGTAATAGAAAAATGCGTAAAAGTGATCCCGGCCAAGGGCGTTGTATGAAACCCGGAAAATATGCATGGAATATATTCGTAGCACCGATAAATGCTCCTTATGAATCGCGATATAGCTTCGACAAATGAATTCCCGCTCAGATGCACCCAACATATTGTTTCGCTTCCCATACCGTACGTCCACAGCGCATAAAGATCGCTCTGAAACTTTACCGGAAAAGTTTTACAGCTAAGAAGTTAGCCCGGGAGAACAGAAAAAATAAATCAGGTCATCAAGTTATGGTTGATCTTGGGTGTCGTTTGTGTTCGTCAGAACTGCTAATAGCTTAGACTGCACGCTTCGAAGCCATTCAAGAATCCCGGCAGTACATCGGGCCATTTCCTGCGTTCAGCTGCAAACCCACGTATACCGACAAAAAAAGAAAAGAAAGAGAGTGCATTTGATCAATATATTTTGCTCTTTTTCACCAACCACGAAAGCTAAAATCAACGCCCAATCAACGCGAGAACAGAGATAGTTAGAAAACCAGTCATTCAACCGAAGCCTCGAAAAGTTCGTCGCTGTGGTAATGACTTCTGAGTTAATCGCAAGGATTGTGAAATCCTGCGCTCAACCATTACAGTGCTCTGAGAAGCAGTTAAGGTTTCGCATGTGAAGGGATATTTTACGCGGCGACATTATTTCTTTCTTCAATGTGGGCTTGGGTAACGCTCCGCTTACCGGGCCACCTTTGACGATATATAAGACAGGTTTCGACCGTGGTTGCCTTGCAAGGCGTCATCTTGTATTATACGGCTGTTAGCATCAGTTTGTGTTTCTTGAATCACCGACAAGAAAAGGTTGGTTCAATTTTGTTCTATTTTTTTTTTCATTTGACGTGCTCCTTTCTTACGCAGTTGTTTGTAAGCGCACGACAATTCGCGGCTTATGTGACACAGCATAAAACACAAAAGAAGCACTAGGTTTTTGCAACCAACTCTTACTATCACTCCACTGAACGAAAGAAGGCGCATTTTTTTTTCCGAGGGGCTCATTTATGTGTTAGACACAACCAAATGAATGGAACAGACAATTCGGCTAGGGAAGACATATGGGTCAGACAGTCACGCTACGTTTACTGCAAACCGGGACTTACCCCACTCCGTATTTTGTAAGTAAAGTTCACCCTGATAGTGACATCATTCAAAAAGAATGTAAGGCGAGCGGTGACATCATTTAAATCAGACACATGCTCGCGGGCTGTCCCGCGACTCTCGCCGACCCCGAAGAAAAATGACTTTACTGGCAGAAGACGGTCCAAAGCTTTTCATATCAAGATCATCTACGGGATGTCCAGAAGGTCCATGATGTCGCCATAGGGCTCGGCCTGACGGTACCGACGTGGAGGCGGCCCGCCTCGGTTTGAAAAGACCGGGCTTCAGGACTCTAATAATGTTTTGTGAGTGAATGAATAAATACAGTAAAGTACATCAAAAGCAGGGAAAGAATGCAATGTCTTCGCACTGTCGCAATGCAAAACGTTGATAATATTTGTGAGGAATGAGATAACTGCAATGTAACAGATAGAGTGAAAGCAGACTAAATTCCACATAAATGAGCGGAATAGTAAAACTAATAAAGTAAGCAAGTCTAAAAAGGCTAGCACTCGCCGTACGGAACCGTGAGTAAGGTTGCCCAAAGTCGTGGTACGTAATCTTCACTGTAGAACCTCAGCGTTCCTTTGTGCTTTCTTCGCGTTCATTTTTACTTCTGTGCATTTCGTAACGCCAGGTACACCATAAAATAAATCTTTTGTATGGGCAAACAACATTGCAAGTGACGCGTGATTTAAATTGCTTCAATCGCTTTAGAGGTTGGTTCTTTGTGTGTACATCGCAGCTGGAATGCCATCATCTCTAAGCGGAGGCGAAACCAGCCGCCACAGCGCGTGGAGAACGTGCGGGTATGTCTACGGCGAGCTGGCTATGGACTCAGGCCTCCCGGGTGCAGAAGCCTTATTCAAGGGTGGAGTCGTGCGGCGCCTGCTCTGGGCGTGTGCACTTCTGACACTGGTGTACTACAGCACCTCTGAGATGTGCGCCACCTTGAGCGAGTACTTCGCGTACAGCGTGGCCATCGCATTCGAGTACAACACGAACGAGTCCTTCCAGATGCCCGACGTGACCGTGTGCAACCTGAACCCGTTGCGAAGGTCGAAATATTGCGCCCTCAATTCCTCGGAGCGGGTGATGAACTCTGAGCTTAACAGACGCATCTGCGGCAAAGGACAGGACTTCAAAGAAGTATGCATTTGAAACATTGATTGGCTCAACGTTTTAATGTGGAATATTTACTGGATAGTTAGGTCAGTCAGCCATCTTCAGGCCACAAACGTTCCGCTCGCTCGCTCGCTCACTCACTCACTCACTCACTCACTCACTCACTCACTCACTCACTCACTCACTCACTCACTCACTCACTCACTCACTCACTCACTCACTCACTCACTAAGTCACTCACTCACTCACTCACTCACTCACTCACTCACTCACACAATTTTAGTTTCTTAATTGCTTAGTTCGCTTTTTGCATTAGGAGAACCGGTGGGTGCCCGAAGGCAGTGGTAAACGAACCCAATGTGGAAGGTGGTCAGTTCAATTCCAAGTGCCTTTGGGCACCTACTGTTATCAATCAATCAATCACGCAATTTTAGTTCCCGAATCGGTTAGTTCACATTCCTCATTATGAGTACCGATGGGTGCTCGCAGGCACTGGTAAACAAACCCAATGTCGCAGGCACTTAGTTCGATCCGAAGTGCCTCCGACACATCCTGGTATTCTAATGGGGAGAGAGGTGCTCCGACCTGGAGGCCTCTGTTCACCTAAACAAGGTTGTGTCCCCTTTCTACACTCGTCTATCTTTGCTTGCCCTTGAAACTAAAGTCGCTAAGGATGTTTAGATGTGTTGTAGTAGGGCCAGGTACACATTTATTGTTACTGACTTGGTCGAGGACGTGTGTTGGCCCACCGTATGACAGGCTTGAGGAACGAGGCGTCGTTTCTCCGCCTCGTGACACTAATAATCGTCCCTAGGGTGAGCCATAGCAGCGTGTACTTCGTCTCTATGCAGGCCAATCAGGAGGACCTAAGGCTGCAGCACTACATATGGGACTGGTTATCGCTTCACAAGGCGAAGAACCGCGCATGGCTCAGAACCCTCGGTCATCAGTTTGTCGACACCTTCGTCAACTGCAGTTACCACGGATGGGATTGCAGAGACGCGACGTGAGTCACGGCCCGGGAGACTGACTTTCTATTCCACGAAAGTGTGACAGCGTTTGATCCACAACATTGTATTTCAGTTTGTCTCCTAGAAACGCGATGCCGATTTCCTCGGAAGAGGATGGAATCTCTTTTGCAGAATTTGTATCTGCAGATTAGTATTTTGTGGATCCGTGTGCAACTAAAAGCGAACGAGAGCTTAGCAAAGCTCTCTGACAGAATTTGGTGACGCTGTGACAAGGAAAAGAGGGTACCCACCAGGTCACACCTGGTTTGCTACCCTACGCTATGAATGGGGAGGGACACGTACCCAACGTCATAGTCGATCAGTCAGAATTCTGCGGTATATATCATTATTAGTCTACAGCCGCTCTTGCATGCCTTTTGCCTTTAAAAACGTTAACAATACATTCGTCGCCAACAAAGTAGAAGGAGCCTTTAAGCTTCCCTTCTTTCGTTTATTGATTGCGAGGGTTTCGTTCTGGCAGACTTCATGCGTTCAGGGAGTATGCGAGAGATTAATGGCCAGCCGCCGGCTTGTGGAAAGATCACGTGCGCCAGCAGGCAAATCAAAAAAGATTTTTCCACACCCACCGTCATGGCTGCGAGTGGCGCTAACACTCACACGTTTAAAATCACAGATACACCCAATAAAGTGCACGGGAGGACGACCGCAGCCGTATCTATATTGTTAGAGCATCAGACGCGTTATTCGAAGGTTGCAGGTTTGGCAAGCCTTGAATAAGCAAGTAATAAAAGCATGCTGGTTTATGTATCCATGGTACGGCAAAAGTGGCACAATTTAATGTATACGCACAAAAAATTGACAGATAGAATAAATGCGTAATATATGCAGCCTTATTCAGCGGCACAGATTGTTGGCGGGTCAGTTGGTACATACTGAGCGAGAAACAGCGCTACTAGACGGGACAAAAAGTTACACGAAGCACTTTCGTGTAACTTTTTGTCCCGTCAAGGAGCCTGTTTCTCGCTCATTATTCAGCGGGTTGTGTCGACTGCTTCAGGCGCATAACAAATCTAAATTGGTCCAGGACACGTGAAAAGCGACCAGGAAGCTTTACTGGAATTATTCGAATCAATACAGTGGTGCCGCTTGCGCAATGCAAATAATATAAGAGTCTACGCAATTGCTCTGTTTAGTTACCTCAATTGAGTTCAGCTTTCGTGTCTTAAACACGAGCAATGTTGGACGGGACAGTGCTGTTCAATCCCGCATTCACATGTTTTAAATGTATCGAGCCGGGATCGCATGCACACACGCCAAATACGGATGTCGCACAGTCACTTTTGATCGCTATGGAGTCCGATTCCATTAAAAGTTCTCCAGTACAATTTTCCTTTTTCCACAGTTAGCGTAAGAGAGCGAAACGCTACCGAAAGATGTCATGATGATCTGGCTTGATAATAATAACATCTGGGGTTTAACGTCCCAAAACCACGATATGATTATGAGAGACGCCGTAGTGGAGGGCTCCGGAAATTTCGACCATCTGGTGTTCTTTAACGTGCACTGACATCGCACAGTACACGGGCCTCTACCATTTCGCCTCCATCGAAATGCGACCGCCGCGGCCGGGATCGAACCCACGACCTTCGGGTCAGCAACCGAGCACCCTACCCGCTATACCACCGCGGCGGACGATCTGGCTTGATAGGAAATGGAAGTGCGAAGATAGAAAATTATGTAGAGCTGTAGCACTGGTGTGTACGTTTGTAACACACACTATTTGGCGCAATAGTTACATACTAGGAGCGTCAGCGTAAAATCGAAGCCGTAGATATTACATCAGAACGGTTAATTGGCCGAGTTGATGTGCTTCCATCTTGAACGAAAAAAGCGTGACAGAAAACGAGAACGAGAAGAGGAGCGACAAACTACAGCGCTGTAGTTGTCGTTCCTCTTCTCGTCCTCGTTTTCTGTCACGCTTTTTTCGTTCAAGATGAGAGACCGTACACATTAACCGAGGAGTCGATTTTACTGACATTCCTAAAGGTAGCATATACAGTAATTCTAATTGTATTTACTCCAAATAACATCCGCTATACTTTCCCTGGCGCCTGTCTCGCATGCCCTCAATCCCAACGAAGGCGTGCAGTGACTACTTGTTCGTGCTTCGCAGGCTCTACCGCAACGTCACCGACTTGATGTACAACAACTGCTTCTGTTTCCTCTGCGACCACAAGCCGCGAGTAGACTACAACGCCATGTCGTCACCTTACGATGGTAATGGCGCCAGTTTGTCGAAACGGCGAAACGGTAGGCTTGCAGCTGCGATGTCGCCAGAGGCATTGTCGTAATGTTTAGCGATGCTCACAGAATTTATCTTAAGTAACGCAGGTAGTAATACACCTTAGGATTGCAATCCATATCTTAAAACGATTCACATGTTTTGTGTTTAGCCACTCCGTGACTGTTTCTTTGTGTTAGTATGCAAAGAAGAGCCAGTGTGGGGTTTTCAAAGCATAGGTCCTAGAGCGGGCATAACAGGCTCACCATGATCATTGGTTTCAAGTGTGTCGCACATGTAAGAACGATGCCGGAGCCATGCTTTGCGGCTTCGGCAGAAACTGCGCACTTCGAATGGCTGGGCGGGGTCGCGAGCGCGCTATCCTTCACAGGTATCAGAAGACAGCTCATGCCTTTGTATGTGTTGTGTTCTCAGAGCTCAGTTTGAGTTTAATCGATAGACAACACGAAGGCCGTGTCGCTCGCTGCAGCAGCCGCTTTTCTACGTCAGCGTTTTTTTGTTTTTTTTTCAGTTACGCCAGGTCGGACAATAAAAGCGTTAGCTGCTAACCTTGATTCGTAGATGATTCCAACTTGTTGCTATTGCATTCATTGTCTTACCCTCTCAGCGAAACTGTTTTTTCTTTCTTTTTCATATAACGAAATCATTTGATCGACCAGTTATCACGCTGCCGGAAAATCTATACTAAATGACCTTCGAAGTCCTGACGTGTTCAGTTTCATCTGTACTAATGGCACGTTCTGTACCACACGGAAGTTCCGCGCGCATGTGTTCCCACCGCACACTTTTCGGTGTCACGCAGGGCTGGTGGTCACGCTGAATGCGGAGTTGAATGAGTACCTGCCCACTTCCTACCAGGCGGGCTTCATCGCTATGGTCCACTTGCACGGTACCAGGTGAGCCAGCTAGCGACATTGAAAGGGTTAGCAGAAGCAGTCTGAATTCATCGATTGCGTAATAAGTGGGCAATGTTTGCAAGTTACCATTCAGATGCAATGTAGAGAGCTCACTGTTATCGTGAGATGAGTACAGATAAGGAAAAAAAAGAACACAATGCTTATACCAAAGAAAGGACGTCGCATTGAAGATTCTGTACCAACTATTTGTGAAGTCGCAGGATTTCGTCAAGCTTGAAAGTAAAAAGAGACCGAAATTTCATTGGATAAAAAAAGCAACCCGCCCACTTTGCTTAGCGCGTAAGGTTTCATGTTGCTAAGCTCGAGACGCGCGGGTTCGACTCCCCGGCCACGGCGACCCCATTTCGATAGGGACTAAATGCAGGTAACACCCACGTGCCTAGCTGCAGGTCTCGTTAAAGAACCCCAGGTGGTCAAATTAATCCGGATTCCCCTCTACGGTGTACCTCATAATTATATCGTGGTTTCCACGCGTAAAACCCCAGCAATTCTCATTTCATTTGAAAAGGAAAGCACTTTGAAATATGTAACCTCACAGTGACGTAACCGGCGTGGTTATACACGTCAGTGAGACATCGCTGTGGCCCAGCGCGCCATTTAAGAAAGGTAAGCTTCTCCATTAGTTATACCGCCAGTAGAATCAACCTTTTACCACCAAGCCTAATGAAATATACTTTTACAACGAAAGCTGTTTCGAGGTCGCAACAACGGCTGTTTTTGGTGCCGTAGTTGTCCGCCGTCACTGGTGTCCGTAACCTCTATATCGCACGAAATAATAAAAACAAACAGCTCAATAGGAGGGTGGCACACACAATTATAAAAATAAATATAAACACTCACTGCGCTGGCTGTATGACAAAGATAAACACGGAATATGTTTCTTAATCGAATAGATGGCTACAACGTATATGAACTGGAAGCAAGTGTTGTACAGTCGAATCCCTCTATAATGAAAACGCCGAGGAAGCAGTTTTTGTTCGTTCTCATGAGAATTTTGTTGTCGCGAAGATACGCACACCACTTACTTCGCACATCCCAAATTTGTTAAAAGAAGTCGATGATCTTGTTCTGTTTCGCGTTGCTTTGAAGGAGATTGACGGCTGGAGCCTCGCAGCTTATCATGCTTTGCATAGCTTCGTCGTCGTCGCTGGCGCCAAGAAAAGTGCGAATTAATAATGTCAGAAGCATCAGAAACATCGCGCGAACTTACTTGCCTTTCTTGCGTTTTGTAGCTTTTTTCATTCTCATCGTCACATCTCATATTCTTTGCGCACACTTTCGATGATAGCGTCGTCGCTGAACTCTTCATGCACGATCATGTCGGTGTCAGCACACAAAAAGTCGCGCAGTTCAACAGCGTCTGGTATCGCTCCATCGGCATGGCGAAGCGCGTCCCATGCATCAGCCAGTGGCTGCAGGTCATCGCTGCTTCCAGAAGAAATACCTTCTACTGTCTCAGGCGTTTTCAAAATTCTGGATTTCCAAATAGCTCACGGGTTGAAAAAATGTTGTCGATCACTACCCCAAATTTTCGTTATTGCGGGAGTGTTTTTAAAATCTCTTTGCTGTCGAGAGAGGACAAATTCATTGAACTCTGGATGTTCTCCAGGGACGCCAGATTTCTTCGCTGAAGCAAATATTTCGTTCTTGAAGGCTCTCGTTATTGAGGGATTCAATGGTATTTTGATATGTATTGCTGGGATAAGAATATATCATTGATTTTTTATTTTTTTTTGCTGTGACGGGGCGAAACTGTGGTCGAACTTCAGTTTCGTAAGCTGTCATTAGCGCTAAGCACTAACCTCTGCCGTTAGCACTAAGTCCGCACCTAAACAGCAGTTATTGCCGACGTTGACTTTCGTTCAAACTAGTACTGTGTTTAGAAAATGTACATGTGTTGTAAAGGAGCGAGGCAGGGCATTTTCCAGGCCAGTCTCATTTTCCGTTCAAACTCCTTTTTCTCGGGTTATGAAATCCAGTATCGCAATAAATTTCGCCAATTTAGTGCTTCTTTCATACTTCTTTTGTCATAAAGCATTACACCAAGTTAACATGCATTTCACTGAGCCAGAAATTGGATAAGAAAGAAAGCTCGTCAAAGGAGGAGATGTTGCAATGTAACAATACAAAAGGCAGCAATTGAGACCGCACAATCAATGGAAAATTATACTGTAGGCTTGTTTCAGTTAACGCGTGCGTGCTTCAGTACGTAAATTTTAAAAGTATATGACGCGATGGTTAGTGATCGTAGACGCAGACGCATTGCTTCTAACTCTCTCGATACAGGTACTCGTTATGCGAAGATGGCATCTTCCTGACTCCAGGCCACACTACGTACGTCGGCCTGAATATGGTAAAGTGTCAACCAACATATCTCCATTTAAAGCTGCGATTTGCAAGACTTGAGAAACATCGTGACTTACTTACACTAGTAGCTAAACACACCACGAGCACTGAAAGCATCAAAAAAGAGTTTGAGATCTCGCACGTACCACATAAACAGCTGCGACCAGAAACTAAAATTTCGAATTTTAGAGTTTTGTCAAGTCTAAGTACGCCATAATAGTGCGCAAATAGTTATTCAAACGTGGTAAATTTGTCCGATGTGTTATCTGGCGTTAGACTAAGATGCCGCAAGTCCGAAAGAATCAACACAAAACTGATTAGAGAAGCATACAGCTTTTTCTACCTTTAGTGTGGCGATAACGCATTATGGCGTTAACGCTCCAGGTTAAAGCTACACAGTTCTACAAATGTTATCTTTTACGCTTAATGTAGTAGATGTCATACCGTATTTTTGTGTTATTATAGCCAACATTTGGGTAACGGTATAACATTACCGGTGTACTACAGGTAGGTAAACTCCGACGAGCAATAGCCGATGTTGCTGCAAACACTGACGAGAAAAAGCTGGTCCAGCACCCTCTAATGTGAACCCACAGAGTTATGACTTATTCGAGCAGGACTCTTCCGAAAGCGTCTTGCATGATACGACAACATAAGTGCCGACAGAAAGACGCCAATGTTCGAAAAGCGGAAGTGGGCATCCTGGCATGTGCCAGCGAATCACAAAACTCATTCGTCGGAATGCAGAACCTAAGGCACATTTCTTAGAGACGAAGCCCGTAGGACGTCTTCCTTTCAACAATATGACAAATACACTGGTGTTATTGACAGCACATTATCGCTAATATATTTAGTTCCGGCTCTATTGGAAATAGCGGTGAATTAAATGTAATCACGGCTAATTCGGAGATCCATTTACCCATGTAACTGTGGCCCACCTTGCAGGCTGAACCCGCCCTTCTGATGCCAGCAAATAGGTACACATCTAGGTAACAAAAATACGCTTGCCTATGAGCGTTATCGCTTGCTACTTGGTATCACACGCCAATGTTGACTGTTGGTAACTTCAGCAAGCGTTCTGCTTCGATCTTGCCTGACGTTTTGACACGATGGCGTTGGAGAGCTCTTAAATATCCGGCGTCGGTGTCGGTGTCGTTGGTTGTGAGCGAAAAATCAGCGTTTTCCGTGAGCAAAAATTCGAAACTGATGCAAAAAAGAAATTGGCAAAGCTTCCACTAAGCCGTTCAAGCCTTGCAAAAGCGAGGCGATTCTGAAGACTAATCTCGTTGCTTCTAGGTTGTTTCTATGGGCCTTAGCTAGGTGATTGTAGGTTATTTCTAGGTTGCTTCTGGGTCGTTGCTAGGCTTTAGCTAGGTGAAAGTACATTATTTACACGTTGATTCTCATCGCAGTGAAGTTCGAGTTAAACCACAGACAGTCACAGACACGACACCGGCACATCTTCGTTGGCGCAGCTGCAGTTGCCTTTCCCGTTCTCTTGTATTCTCTCGTACGTACTCGGAGTCTTCGGCTCGCTGCCTTCGCATCGCAGGCATTTGTTCGGCTAACTGCTGCCTTCTTCATTTTTAGTGGAACAGTGGTCAGTAGTGAGATTTACCCAATTTCTGGGGCACATGACCGTTTATGACGACGATAGTTTTCTTATAGGCCACGCAAATTTCTGTGACACATACCGGTTTGTCGGGCTAACTGTTGCCTTCTTCATTATTAGTATACCAGTAGTGAGCAGTGGGATTTACCCCATTTCTGTGGCGCATATCCGCTTATGACGATCATAGCTTTTTTGGTATGGGGTGAACAAGGAACGATTTCTGACTAAATGACAACGAAAAAGGATGTGTGCGCAGCGGACTCACTCGGGATCAATATTAAATTGCAAGCTGTCCCACTTCCTTGGCATTTATCACGATATAGTGCCACATGCAGAAGTTGCATAAAGAAATGTTTGTTCGTGAGAGCACTGGCTTGGTCTCAGCTGGCGCAGACGGGGCTGCCGGAGCCGTACGCCAATCCATGTCGCTCCACGTGGCCTCCCCAGCTGATGGTTCACATGGAACGCATGTACGGCGTCTACACGCGAGAGGTAAGCGCCTGAACCTATAACGATGTTCGTTGCACGCTGAAGAGCTACACAAAGGAAGCTACCTTTTCCTTCGCGCTAACCTCATGAGTCACCAATTTTAATTAGGCGTTTTTACGGCCTTCGTAGTTTTTCATTTAATAGGAAATGCGTTTTAAAAAATGTGAAATAATGTTTAAGTACGTAGCGTCAATGCTTAGTCTCCGTGAAACTTATTTTGACAAGTGCACAGAATATTAATTAGTGATAGTCTCAGTGCATGGATAATGATGTAAATTATAAAAATTAATCAACGTATTTGTGATTCGCACTCGGGTTGATCTTGAGTTTGGAGGTCTTCTGGTCAAAGAAAGAAGTAATTAAGAGCTGTGATACGGCGCAACATGTGAGACTTCATGTCAAACCGAATACTCACCTCTTACAAAACGCAATTATTTTCCAAGATATCATCTGTATGAGCCCGTATTATATGGTTTTTGGTTGTTTATTTATTTTCCATTCGTACAATACAGCAGACAATTGCCCAAGCAGGAGAGGTTGCCCAAAAATAAACAGAAAACATGCATGCTAATAGATGACAACTTACTAAGTGATGAGTTGATGGTAATGAATTCCACTCTGGTTGTTCTCGGGAAGGATGAATATTTGTATCGATTAGTTTTTACGAATACAGGCTTGATATTGTGTTGGTGACATGAGGCTGCACCCGTGTGCTTTTCCAAATAAGCCTGGGATTTCATTCCCAGTTGACCAAAATAAAGATAAACAAAAAAAATTTCAACGTGCTATCAGATGGTTATGATATGGTTATCTAATCGTTTTGCTTATATTAAACGCCATGTTCATGCAATCTTGCATCGCAAATATTCAATAGTAAGGTGCCTTTATACATGGAGGCAACATGGCTGAAAGGGCAAATCTCAGTTTCTATTCTTGTAGCTTCAGCAACATTACGGTGGCTTCATCATGGTTAGCGAAAAGCAATAGTCTGAATTCCTAGTTATTGACGTGGTTGGACGCTGATTGGCTGACTTCAGGGTCTGCTTGCCTCACATTATTACAGTTTTATTGAAATCGAGCAATCTCGCAAATGGAGCGCGTTTTTTGCAAGCGTAAACCGTGTCACGCGAGGTTACATTTTCCTTATATCATACGCATGAGTGAAATCGAGGAGTTGATGTCAGGTAACAATATCATAACATAGGAGCATTCGTAGAGTCAACGCTGCCGATGACATTTCTTTCTTAATTCTCTTGCGTTAAAATTACCAATGTCTGTTCTCGCCGTTCCTGGGTAGATATAAACTGTCACTCACCTGTGGCACATACCCGCATACCCATGGCACATACGCGCCCTAGGTATACGGGTATGTGCCACGCGTGTCTGGCGGAAAGGGTTTGATGACGTACGCGACGAGATTGTCACATGATTCATGTCATGACCAGCGAATCCTATTTGTCAAACCATCTTACTTTTTCATACTAATTTTGGTTTGCCCCAAGTTAAGTGGTGATCATGAGAGCACAAAGTCGGAGGCGGCTAGATAGATAGATAGATAGATAGATAGATAGATAGATAGATAGATAGATAGATAGATAGATAGATAGATAGATAGATAGATAGATAGATAGATAGATAGATAGATAGATAGATAGATAGATAGATAGATAGATAGATAGATAGATAGATAGATAGATAGATAGATAGATAGATAGATAGATAGATAGATAGATAGATAGATAGATAGATAGATAGATAGATAGATAGATAGATAGATAGATAGATAGATTAAAAGTCTTACTACTCGGCCAATCCCCTGCATTGGGTGTGAGCCATGGTATGAGGAGAAGAAGAAGAAGCGTCCGTGTTGCGCATTTTCTTGTCCTTGTTTATGTAGCGCTTCTATTATATAACAACGAATCCATACCTTGCGGCCGGAAGTGTTAAAAGACGGCCCCCTTTTCACATCCGCCTTTCTTATGCTCCCCGTGCGCAGGACTGTCTGCTCATGTGTCTCCAGGTGAAAATCGTGGAGACGTGCCAATGTTTGTCGGTATCCCTGCCACAGATCTACACGCTAGCCCAGCGGTACGACACCTGCACAGACATGAGTGGGTAAAAGCTGCTCAACGTGTGCTCTTCGTGTTGCAGCGCTTCAATGATCTAAAATATACTTGCGTAAAGTAGTATTCGATGTACGTGTGGTTTAATTCAGCCAAGCATAGCACCAACGCATAAGAATTTGGCACCCTTGTGTGCGCGTTTGAAGTTGGCATTTGCAATAGACTTGCTTCTATGCTTTATGTTGCACCTGTTGTCATTGTTCAACAAAACTATACGGGGCGGAACTCGAACATACGTTAGTCACAATTGAAGACCACACCTACGGTTGAGAAACATTGCACGTGTCCACGCAACCTGCCAGCCTAAAGCACAGGTTTTCATTCTCTTTCCCGTTGTCCATTCTATAACTGTACTGCAGTCACAGCATTTGCCACCATGTAATAGAAATATTTCTTTTTTTTCTTACTCATATTATACCTCTGTGCAAGTCGTGAAACATGCGATCGCTCGCAAAGGCACACCTTTATGCGCCGCACTGCACGCCCAATCACCCCAAAGTACGGGCTCACATTGTGTGAGAACAACTACATGAACTTACTTTTGACAATATCTGCGCAAAAACTCCTGGACAAAAAACAGCAGCACAAGGAGGAACGCTTTCTAACATTGCTGCGACTTCACGTCTGTAAGAACCAGAAAAAAAATCGCAGCATATCCGCGGAGTGAATGATGATGAGTGGGCGAAGCTCCGGAGGTACATCATCAAAGACGTGATGGTGGTTGGCGGCATGTGGTCAAACGATATGCACGTGAGACCATATCGCGATGCCATGTGTTGTATGGCATCGCGATCGTCATCGTCATCAGCAGGTGGCTACTACATACAAGGGACGCACGACCGACAGGCTAAGGAGCTTCGCCCCTAAAAATCACAGCATATCCGCGGAGTGAATGATGATGCGTGGGCGAAGCTCCGGAGGTACATCATCGAAGACGTGATGGTGGTTGGTTGCATGTGGTCAAACGATATGCATGTGAGACCATATCGCTATGCCATGTGTTGTATGGCATCGCGATCGTCATCGTCATCAGCGTCATCGTTATGACGCATAGTGGGTGCATTCCATGTGGTATCGCGATGCCATGTGTTGTATGGCATCGCGATCGTCATCGTCATCAGCGTCATCGTTATGACGCATAGTGGGTACATTCCATGTACCCACTATGCGATCGCGATCGCGATCGCACAGTGGGGATGACGATCGCGATCGTCATGTCATCAGCAGGTGGCTACTACATACAAGGGACGCACGACCGACAGGCTAAGGAGCTTCGCCCCTAAAAATCACGCCATATCAGTGAAATGAATGATGATGAGTGGGCGAAGCTCGATCGTTTTCATCCATGGCAGAAAGAGAATGTGTGGTCTGGAACGCGCTTATACTTCATGGTCATCAGCGTCATCGTCATCGTTATCACGTGTAGTGGGTACATTCCACTATACCGGAACGCGCTTATACTTCATCCTTATCACGTGTAGTGGGTACATTCCACTATATTCGCGTCATTGTCGTCTTTATCACGTGGAGTGGGTACATTCCACTATACGTGGATACCTACCTACCTACCTACCTACTACTACTACTACTACTACTACTACTACTACTACTACTACTACAGAGGAGGGACAGACCCGCACCCTAAGGAGCTTCGCCCCCTAAAAAAAACATTTCATGCGTAATAATGATACTATAGCCCCTTTTAAAGCTTATACAACACTCGTGTCGTGATGAGCGGCTGTCATTAGAACCACACATTGACAGCCAACAGTTGCATGTGCACATGTGTTCTCCCAATTACAATAAGACGTGCCCTTGATATCTGAGAAGCGTTCCGTCTTCGTTACGACTTGTTTTGAAGTGCAGCAGTGACACGTGATTCTAAATGTATTGTTCTTGTCGCAACGTGCTCAACAGTGGTGTTGTGTTGAATCATGTTTATGCGTGTTTTATTACAGAGTTAGAGTGCGTGCAACACGTTTCAGACAGCCACACTGCCTTTATGCTGGAACAGGAGTGCAATTGCATTAGCGCCTGCAAGTAAGTCACTCGAAGGCCTAATGCCTTATGAGACTTCATATCATTAACGTCTTCATAAAAACAATTTTGCTCTTTCAAAACACAAACGCAAACAATATCGGAGACTTCGACGCCTTATGGCTACATATATTTCGAATGCAGTTTAGCCGACGACCACAATAACGAGCAGTCATTGGTCTGCTTTCGAGAGGAGGGGGGGGCAACACGACATTGTAGCCTTATAATTGATATTTCTTCCCTTCTAGAGGAACACCATCTATTTTTCCATGCATACTTCAGTTGTGGGAAATCAAATGAAAAGAAATGAGTTTTGTCAAAGTCATTTAATGTGGTAAGCTTTTCGAATCGCGCTGCTGTGACATACGCCGACGTCATTAATAGTAACATCTGGGATTTTAGGTCCCAAAACCACGATATAATTATGAAAGACGCCGCAGTGGATGGCTCCGGAAGTTTCTACCATATGGTGTTCGTTAACGTGCACTGACATCGCACAGTACACGGGCCTCTAGCATTTCGCCTCTATAGAAATGCGACCGCTGCGGCAGGGATCGAACCCGCGACCAACAGGTCAGCAGCCGAGCATCGTAACCACTGCTACACCGAGGTGGACTTATACGCAGACGTCGATAATATAGACATAACTCGACCGCGAACTGTTGAACCTTCCCTTTCGTGTTCATTCTTTCCATAAAATTTTCATTTATTTCGAGAGACATTACGGCCACTATTTTGTGTTTTAGGTTGGCAAATTCACCAAATCTATAACAGATGCAAACCTGCCCCGATAACTTTAATGAAACAGAGGATGTGGGTTCGTTCACTGCTGGGACTTCGATAAGGGTGAAAAGCAAAAACGCTCCTTCACTCTGATTCAGTGGAAGATTGAAGAAGCCCCGGTCGCCGAAATCAACACGTAGTGACACACTGCGGCGTTCTTCCTTGTCATATGATTGTCATGGCACGTAAAAGTCTACAATAATAAAACTTATAAAGAATCGTAAAGCGATATGTCTCTCTTTTTTCTTTCCACAGTCACTTTCTGTTCTCTAATCACGGTACGCAATAGTATTGAGCAAAAACCTGATCAAATGAATCATTTTTAAATCTCAAAGCTAGAATTCTGAAGGACGCCGCAGTCAGCGTTTATAGAATTATTTTTTCATTGCGCGTGCATGTGCACATACGTATAGTAAGTGTCAGTACGCAGCACGGATCTTCTTGCGTTCGATTCAACCACGAAAACTCTCACCAGCGCAAGCGCACTACAATTGTGGCAGAAGTAGTGAGCTACAAGTCTCGGAATAAGATGAAAACCTTACGTGCGTGATGCAAAGTACAAAATGTCGAGTGAATAATACTCTAGACGGCAAAGAGTGCACAATAAGGCTCGACTATGCAAGCGCTGTGACGTGTTACTACATCTTTATTGGAGCACATGCTCAATAGGAGCCTTTCGAAGGTTCCCGACAGCGACACTGCTTTAGTTTTGCTGACAATAAAACTAACTTGGTGCCAACCATAACCGCCACGAACGCAAACAAACATGTATAGACAGTGCTGAGAAGCCTGGAAGCGGTCGTAAAAGTCTGTTGAAGAATATGGAAATTCTGGTACAGTGGTTTCGCAGTGTTTGTAAAGAAGTCACAGTTTCGCTACAAGGGCGAAGCAATGAATGCGATAGCAAGAAATTTGAAAGTCACACGAAGAACTACAAGCAGCTCCATACCTGTAGCGCGCCGCTGAAGCACAAAGAAGGACGCTCTACGAGAACGCGCAGGTATAAACAGGACAAGCCCAATTTGCTACATTACTTTGTAAAATCAATATATTATCGCCTGTATATGAACTCTTTAAGCGTGTAATATGGCATCGGAATTGTGCATAACTATGAGGTGCCTGGGGTGAAGAGGTTCGTCCTTATGAATCTATTTTTTCTGGCTGCTGTGCGATGTCATGAGAATTGTTTCTTCTTCCGTTGGGTGAGACGTTTACTTCCGGGCTAAAATGGCTGGTAGTTAAGCAGGATGTATGAAAGCTTGTCCATCCTGGCCAGTAGTCAGCTCAACGTCGCTCTTACCCAGTGCTTCGTGTGCATTTTTCTGCTTCTCCCGCACTTGCAGCGATATCCACAAGATGCGAGTGTATTTTCAATCACATTTAATCGCGACAATCGCGACACACTTGTCGCGTATGTACGGGCAGACCTAATTCACGCGAGTTGTTGTCCTTCTCCGCAGGGACGTCAGTTATAAGTTTGACGTGACCGTGACGAAGCTGAGAGAGGTAAGCGCTCATTTCAGTAAAGCATTCCAGAATTGACATTTTGAATTAGACACATCTTAAATTATTGACTAAAACGCGTTCGTTCTTGGGCTAGTTGGTGCATGCTCTAATAAATATAGGAGGCACAAAGAAAAGAGGACAAGAAACGACAGGACTTGTGACAGGATGGCACCAGTCCTGTCGTTTCTCGTTTCTTTGTGCCTCCTATATTTATTAGAACATCTTAAAGGGACCCTGAAACGGTTTTGACGATTTTGTACAAACACATTCGGGCCAGTAGACCAAGTCCTCAGGCTCATTTATAGACTTATTTAAGCTCTCTGCTTACACTGTGTAATTTATTACAACGCTATAAAGCTGCGAATCGCTGCAGATCACTGTGGCTCAGCCCAACGCGTTTTCAACCGCCCCTTGCCAGTACGACATGCAGTGTCCGCACGACGTCATTGGGGCTGCTGGCGACGTCATTGGGGCTGCGGTGTGCGCGCACGAAAAATTAGCTGGTATTGTGGCGGCACCTGTCGGAGCAGACATCAACCACTCCGCGATGTCTCTGTTGCCAGACGGCGTGCGTGCTGCCGGGCGCACTGGGCTATGGTCTCCGAGATGCCCGCAACCTGTCGGCGTGCAGTCTCGGAGGTCATCACTGGGCGAAGCTCAAATCGTCGAGTGTGCTCACGTGAGCTCTGCGATCGCCAGCGATGCCAGCGTGTCTCATGAGTTGAGGAGGCAAGGCAGCGGTGAGAAGGAGGGTATGATATAATTGTCCGTGGCCGCCTTCGGTACACGGCGTGCCGCTAAATTTGTGGTGCCAATGGTTCGATGATGCTCTAGCCTAAACGCTGACAAAGCTTCAAATAACCGTTTCAGGGTCCCTTTAAGTGGTAGCCTAAACGCTGTTCATAGTTCGATGCGACGGATGCGAACGAGAGAGCAGTTCTTTTAAGCCTGCGCGAAGTGTCAAGTTGGACGTTTGCCGAGAGATAGATAGAGAGAGAGAAAAAACAATTCTACTAGGTCTAAGACAGTCTATGTCCATGAAACAGCCTAATGGGTCACATAGAAGGAATTGAGTAGTTGTCTAGGCTAAACATTTAGATTAGCTTTAGCAAGACACGTCGTGCGTCTAACAAGACTTGCGAAAATACTCCAGTCTGGTTGAGTGTTAGCCGGGAATCCTCAACTAAGGAACAGCAACCCACCTTTGTCCCAGTTTTGCTTAATGACGCTGACTTCCTGCAGTATCGGATGCGAAATAATATTTGCCCCGCAATCAGCAAACTGTGATCGCATCTCCGCTTTCGGCGCCCAACGCAAACGGCTGGACCACGTGGTATGCACTGAGGTCGAGATTAGGGCTTGCCGGATACTGCGACTATATAGGCTCTCCTACTTTCCTAACACCAATAATACCGCGCAGCATTGATCTTTGCACTGTGCTCACTCCCTCCAGTTCTTAAAGTAGACTAAAATACCTACAAATGTACTTCATTAAACATTTGTGTCT
>JALIZH010013689.1:0-42888 GCA_030522465.1 Rhipicephalus appendiculatus
CTATACTGGCAGCTGGTGATCAGAGATTGGTGGAACGAAGACCAACTAACGAAAAATGCTGTTGGTGACAGCCGAGAGTCAGTTGGGGTGGTGACATTAGGAAGTTCGGCGTAATGCAACCGCATAGTCTCGCGCATGATAGGGTGAATTTGAGATCTTGGGAGAGGCCTTTGTCTCACAGTGAACTCGATATAGGCCGAATATGGGAATTAAGACATCAGCACAGGAAAATTAAGACATCTAAGAGTAATGATATACATCGGGGTGGCCTAAATTGAATGTGCTGAAAAATTTCAGTGAACATTTCCGGAAGCTTGTGATTATCGCATAAGAAGCATTTCTTTCTGAAATAGCGTTTCGTTCATGTGCCTAACCAGCCGTAGCATTGAAAAAAGAAGCGAACATGTGTGAAGCTTCAGTAGAACTACACCCCGACTCCTTTGTTCCACTGGTATACTCTGTGTTATTGATAGGTTTAATTCTTTAGTAAGTTTAGTACTTAAATTGCCGTCTATGATTTTGCTTCTAATACAGGCTGCTCTCGCGACTACATAAAATGCCTAGAAGAGAGTTATAGTTCAGATGCACGCACCTTTAGTGATGTATGGTCTTGTGAACTTCAGTGGTATGTAATCAATGGAGACAAATCTGGGTTCCTTTTCGGGATACCTCCTGATGATGTTTTCTACTGCCGAACGAGAAAGACAAAGTTTATTAATTTAGTTTTCTGGAATACATACTGAAGTATCATTGTGTAATATATTTTTGAGTAAAATAGGAGAGGAGGAGGAGGATAAAACTTTATTGACAACAAAAATGGGTCAGGTGAGGGTAGGGGGGAAGGGTCAGGGAAGAAAAAGACAATGGGCCCTCATGCGGCTCTAGGTGGCCGACAGTCCTTGCACTTGACGACCCCCGTGTGTTTCCGGGATGTGCGCAATACGCGGGAACCCATAAAATAGTGACTATTCGTTCAGGAGGAGAGAGGAATTGTAGGATACGGTGGGCGGGTGCATGAATTCGATGCTTAGCGAAATGACGAATGGCCGTTTTCAAGTCTGATGATATATACTCCGCGTGAGTGTGAGCTATTGCCAAAGCAATTCCATCTTGTTCCGCATCGATTGGTTGAGTCACTTGGTCGAAAGTTGTGCAACAAGACGGTTTGTGGCCATTATCTGATACTGCCACTGCAAAGGCCGGACAATGGGAATATTCTGCGGCATCGACATAAGCGACCGATCAGAGTACAAGTAGACAGGACGCTCGCTTTCACAGGCAAACGCAACCTGGTGTTCCAGCCGTGCAGCCTGCTAGGCGGAAATTGCAGAAAAGAAAACATTCATCTGTGATGCAGTGGCACTCTCTGCCCTTCTCATTTCCCTCATCCTCTCTCTCACTTCCACTCGCCCTCACTTCACTTTACCGCCCTATCCCTATACTATACTATAACTACATTATGCTACACCCTGTCCCCTCCTTCCCACTTTCATTTCCATTTCCCCCTACCCTAACTCTACCATACTATACATGGCTCTGTTATACAAGGTTTTGCCTGCGTGACAGGCGACGGCATGCGATGAAAGCGTACTCTCTCCTTCCTTTCCTTCCTCCTCACCTTCACTTCCCTTTCCCACATTCTTGTTATACTTGGCTCTATCGATGGCTGCGCTATAGATGGTACTGCCTGCGTAATGTCATACATAACTGTGCAGTGGTTCCTCATTTTCATTCTTTTCACATTCACTTCCTTTTTCCACCCCTCGGTGTACACAGCTATGCTATCCTTGTATCTGCTGGCTAAGGCCGCACATTACTTCTACGCTTTAGCGTCTTCTTCCTTTTCTTCCTCTCCACACTAACTTCCCTTTTCTGTCCCTTGACATACATAGTTTTCTATACATGGATCCCCCTTGCCGAATGCTATACATGAATATATTATGCTTTGCCCTCACCCTTCCTCCTTTTCATCATCCTCACCCTCGAATCATTCCTCCTGCTCACTTCCCTTTCCACGCCCTTGCTCTACGTAGCTATGTTTATATGGTTTTGCCTGCCTAACGCCATACATGGCCATGCTATGCGTTACCTTTTCCCTCTGTGCTCTTCCTCACCCTCGAATTCTTCCTCCTCAACCTCACTTCCTTTTCCCGCTCTTGCTATACATGGCTATCCTAGAGATGGCTATGCTGCAGGTGGTTTTTTTCTGCGGTATGCCACGCGACAACAGCATACGATAGCCTAGACTCCCAAAGTCCTCCACACTTAAGACAAATTTCCGCTATCTGGCGCATCAATTTTTCCTTCTCTCCATCAACTACATTGCACCTGTTCTTCTGCCAGGGCCGACCGGATACACCTTGCGTCTCGCTCAGATTTGCGCTACACCTTGCTTGCCTCGTAACAAGTGAGGAGCATTTTCGCGCGCTGCACTACGGCTTGAGCGCACTGACGGCGCTGCAATCTGTCACACCGCGCGCAGCACGGTGCGCCACATGCAGGAGAAAGGTCCTCCTTCACCAAGCTCACTGCAGCCTGAAGGAGAGGGCTCTGCCTGCACGCTTGATCGCACACACACAGTTTGCCCAAGTTATGCAAAGTGTTGTTGTAGAAAGCTACGCATTTTAACACCCCACACCGGCTTGCTTCCAGGCGCTCCGCTCAGCAGCGCCGTTCAGAAAAATCAAGAGCCAAAATGTCCTCACGTTCTCTTTCGTAACCAACAAGCATCGCTGCCACCTCAGTGTCTCGGCGAGGTTGGACACCATACCATCCGAGTAACTTGGCGTATGTATTCCTGCGTGTTAAGACTGCCAGCGCGTCGGAGCCGCTCCCCGAGCCATTCTTTTTTCTTTTTTGACTGAAGTCAAGCTGTCGGAAAATGAAGAAAAACGAAAGTTATATGCTTATTTTTCTTGCCTACAGCTGACGAAACCGTGGCAATATACTGTATGTTGTGGATTGCTCCACAGTGTAGCTGAGATCTGATAGGGCACAGGGCGCAAATATTTCAAGCTTTAATGCAGTGCATTACAGACATCTTGGTCTAATAAACGAAAACTTGCAGAGAAAGCGACATTATTTTCCACTAGAAGTCCACAACAGCAACCGCTGCCACTTTAGCTGAGCGATCTGTTCTATCAATGCAGTACCGTACTATCTTTCTCAAAGGGCCGATCAGAGCCAGCCAATGATATTCAAAGATATGTACGACCTAATTATTTTGCATATAACTGATTGACCTGCGCGTTACTGTTCTACAATGCGAATGTTTATGGCGGAACAGTGAATGCCAGGTGGTCCTTATCAAGGGGTTCGTGAAAAAAGGAATATTTTGCGGAAAATAGCAGAATTTCGGCATCAGCATGATCTACCTTGCGTTCACAAACCGCAATTGTGCCTGTCATGCACACACTTATAGCCCTAAAATGGGTATCGATGCAAGTGTAATGGACCGGTTTCCTTGCAAAATCTAAGAAGGATATATTGAAATTGATTTGCGACAGGGATCGCCCGTGCATATTAGGTTACTCCAACTTGCGCCTACACTCATTCCCAATATGCAGCGAGAGTTAACTGTGCATTCTCAAACTTTCGAGAAAACGCGAAGATTTATGAGTTCTATTGTTGCAATGTCATGTTGTTGAATGACAATGCTTGGTGATTCTTGTGAGTTCGGGCGGCGATGCGGAGCGTCGGCTCAGGCAAGGTTTTATTTCCAATAGTACGTCACTGCTTTAAACGGCTTGTGGTACAATAGATTTATTCTTTACAATATGTTGACTCAGTAACATCCGCACATAAAGAAGCACCACCGCCAGACCATTCTATCCAGTCATTTAACAAGAAGACAAGCGTTTGGCTACTTGGTTTAGTTAAAGCAAATGATAAATTATGCAAGATTATTCTTCAACTTTGGCTAGATGAAACGCTATTTTACTAAGATGTTGCGCTTCTGACTGGTTATTACTCCACTGCGCCGATAAAACAGGAACAATAAGTGAACATACAGGGACTACTCACCCCTTTGAGACGGCGTTTACCATTACAATAGGAGTATTTATAAATGATGCCGTTGCAGTGACACCTTAGGTAAATACTAGCGCATGCCGGTACACTAGGCATAATAATCGCTTATAAACTCGACTCTGCTTTGTTATCGCGATTTGTTACACTTCGAATCAGTCCGAATATTTTTTTAGTTTGCACTGGACAGGTAAGTGGACCGGCTGTTGCGGTGTTTCTATTACAAATGCTAGCATCAAACACAAAAATCATATCACATATAGTATATCAGCATCTTGTGCCACGTACGACAAACATTCGTAGCTGTTAAACCCTGGCACATTCTACTTTAGAAAGTGCACAATAACTTGTGAATGTTTATAAAGAGTATTGTCAGACCACGCAATAATATAAATGAACTGTGATGTGCATTTTCTATACAAAATGTCTATCGCAAAACGATTTTCTCACCATCATAACTCTCTTTTCAATGAAAAACTCCTGCTCATGCAGTTCCAAGGAAAGTATAGCCGGGACTCCCAGGTCGAGAGAGCAGCGCACAATCATATCGAATGGTTCGATTATCGAAAGTCTTCTTTCGTCGTTGAAGTCCAGGTCCAATGATACCATCCACGTCGCGAGATCTGAAGTCTGTCCACGACATATATAAGGAAATCGTCATGGGAAAGGTCGATGTGACGGAAAGTATGTCGAACATTCTCAAGAGCTCTTACACAGGCCCAACGCTGTTTTCCAAGAGATCGAAACAAACTGCTGCGAAAAATTTTGGAGTTATTCTTGCACACATTGTTTCAACCGATGGAACACTGTTGCTATCGGCCCGCTTCTTACCTAGAGGTAGACGGGTGAAGGCATTCTGTCGGTGCACTTCCCTGTTTGAGCAAACATCTGCGCAAACAACCACATGCATCTACGCCACCTAAGGTTTCTTCAAATCTACGTCGCGGCTTCTCTGAACATGTTAGAACCGTTGCTTACATACTCGTGTTTTCTTTTAATGGTCCGACAGCATAGGTGACCCTAGCTTAATATGGACCCCTTCATCCCCCCATAACTGATAGCTATTGTGTGCAAAGTTCTATTAAGATTAAGTCACATCTTTATGTTTTCCGGAAAGAGCAATCAAGCGATCTTGCTGCAAAAATGTGCCCGAGGTTAAAAATATTTTAATGGAACATTTGTTTAAGTTATACAATATCACATGAAGAACTTCCATAGTCTTGCGTTTCTTGCCCCTTTTTTTATAGCAACCAGTACCATTTGTTAAAAGTAACGCCACGCTTTGAAGAGAGTAGCTGCTTCGTTCCTGATTCCTATCTGAGATAGGACAGGCTCTGATTTCTACTTTTTTAAATGCGAAACATTTCTTAGTGAACTTCAGCGACTTTGAGGGTATCTATCTATCTATCTATCTATCTATCTATCTATCTATCTATCTATCTATCTATCTATCTATCTATCTATCTATCTATCTATCTATCTATCTATCTATCTATCTATCTATCTATCTATCTATCTATCTATTTATCTATCTATCTATCTATCTATCTATCTATCTATCTATCTATCTATCTATCTATCTATCTATCTATCTATCTATCTATCTATCTATCTATCTATCTATCTATCTATCTATCTAGCCGCGTACGACTTTGTGCTCTCCAGACGGTATTGTTATTGGGGTTTATACCAAACTTGGTATGGCATAACTTGACTGTGTGAAGAACATGAAGGACTGGTCATATAAAAATCAGGACTAACATGTCATGAACGGTATGGTCTACACACCATGACCCTGATGCTCCTGCGCCGTTTCGTTAACTGCATATATTCAAAAGTTGGTATGATGACACATTTCTGCATCACGCCAATGGCGTAGCCAGGGGGTGGCACACCAAACACGTGCCCTCCCCCCACCCCGAAATTTTTTTTCGTCATGGCATGCGGAGCGAAAAATGAGCATTTCAGGGAGGTGCCTCCCCCCTGAAATGAAGGTGGTGCCCCCCCAAAAATATTTCACGCATATCAATGACAGGTCCTAATATGAAAATCATGACGTGTATCTCATGTACAACATAACTTGCTTGCCACACTCATGGCACGCTCGATGGCGTTTCGCTAACTTCATATATAGCAAATGTGATATTGCGTGACGTGACTGTATGACGAACATAAATGACAAGCGGTAAGGTGGAAATCATGACATGTCATGTGCAACATGACTTGCATGCCACGCTCAGGGCGCGCTCCAAGCCGATTCGCTCGCTCGATATACACCAAATTTGGTATTGTGTGACGTGCTGTATGACAAATATAGATAGCTATTCGTAAAACAAAAATCATGAAATCCGTGTCATGTACATCATTTAAATGCCACACTGATGGTGCATTCACGGCCGTTTCGCTAGCTTGGTATACAAGAACTCCGGTGTTGCATGACGTAAGACAAACATAAATGAAAAGTGGTAATATAAAATAAATGGCGTCATGTGTAGCATGACCTGAATTCTAAGCTCATGGCGTGCTCGCGACAGTTTCCCTAGCTTTATATACACCAAAATTGGTACTGCGTGACGTGACTGTATGACGAACATAATTAGCAGGTGGTAAACATGCAAATCATGACATGCCTGCAATGGACCACGTGATGTACTTGCCACACTCGTGGTGCTCTTGCGTCCAGTTCGCTAGCTTGATATACACCTAAATCAGTGTTGCGCGACGTGACCGTATGGCGAACATAAATGACAGGTGGTAACATGAAAATCATGACATGCATGCCATGTACAAATTGATTTACATGGCATACTCATGATGCAATCGCGGCCGTTTCGCTGGCTTGAAAAACACCAAAATTGGTATTGTATGACGTGACTATGACGGACAAAATGACAGGTCCTATTATGTAAATCATGGCATGCATGTTATGTACAGCATGATTTGCATTATGGTGGCTGCTTCGCATTACATCGATTCCAACAATGCCGTGGGTCTGCGGGTGACTTATCAATGATAAGTCACCTCCTTAACATTTTGAGCAGCAGTACAAGAAAGTATTCGAGCTAAAAGTCATTCTCGAGCTGTTTGTCAGCTGCAACTGATTCACAGGTAAATACTGTCACTCAATGAACAGATCGCGAAAAGCGGTGTAGTTGGTACACCATATCTTGAAATTGAAACAGGACTAAGTAGGGACAACTAAACGAGAACCCGCCAAAATACGCTGATTTTAACGGCTTGCCGCTGGTGTCTGACGCGTACCAGAGTTGCAGAGATTACTCCTCGAAAATTCTTATAGAAAAAGACGACATTGTAATACAAACTCATCTTATGAAGGCGTCAATCCCCAAGCGGACGCTCTGTTAGCCGCCTCACCCGCGTAAGTTAGCTCCGCAGCTTGATCATCCTGACGGTTGTGTTTTTTACATTCTCAACCACCATTCGGATAAGCACGTATCACATGCGTACTAGTCGTAAATTATAAAGACAAACACTCAAACGAAGGTCTTCTTCATTTGAGGCCCCTTTTAATATCAGTCATGCGATACAGACTGAGAGGGGGTCACCGCAAAGACTCAAAATGGGCAGTGGTTCCGCTCAAGACTTCAAGCAAGAAATCACAGAGAGAAAGTGCTGTGGGAAGACGAACGTAGCAATACGAATTTCTGTCAGCGTACATGCTACTCATGGGCCTTGGCGTTAGCATACAAACTGCTTGCTACGTAACGCTCCTAATGATGCACTGTTTAGTTCTTTTTGCGATGGATGTTTCATAACTACGTGAAAGACGTGATTTATGCAGTTACACATATGAATTAAGACTCAAATATGATTGTAAGTGATCGTGTTGAATAGTACTTACGTAAGTGCAGACGCGCATGCGTAGGTCTCACTGAGAGATGTCTAAACGCGCCTGCGTAAGTGTAAGTACGTAACTGTTCCCTCAAAAAACCATTACGTTACCTTCAATTGCCATATACAAAGTGGCCTGTTTACGGCCTCTAAAACTAAGAAAATTGACGGTGGAATGCATTCAATGTTAAATCACACGCACATGAATTATAGCTCGCGCTTCCACGGTACGTGTAAAAAGCCGTAATGGGGGCGCTGTTAAAATAACCTTCCTAAACGCTTATGATGAAGGGCTAGCGAAATACGACCAATGCAAAGGCCGACTTCGGGTGAAGTGTAGTGTAACGAGGTGGTAGAGAGGCAAAATATGCTCATAGGTGGTGTGCTTATCAATACGTAGTATGTCGTAACTACATACAAGCGTCGTCATGTCTTCATCGTCTTCGTGTTAGCGCATCTTTGTGGGCCTGACTAGCTGTAAACTTCCTTGTGACAATACAGTTAAGCCTTGAATATTCGTCAATAAAATCAACAATTAACTTCGTTATATTGAAACTTCGTCAAATTGAAATAACGCCTTGTACCGGACGAATGTTTTAGTGACACGGCAGTGCAAAACATGAATTTCGATAACGTGAAAAAACCCAATTTTCTTGAACCTGAGATAGGGCAACCGCAACTTGATGTTGCGTCCTCTCTGGAGCGGCCGAACGTGATGCATAAAGCCGAAATAGATCCAGGTCAAGCGTATTGTGTTAATATCAAGAAAGCGAAGCTGTGGCGCCCGTTCCGCCGCTGCGCATTGTGATTAACACCTCGGATGTTGACAGGAGTAGCACCACGCCGTTGATATCCTGTTCACCGTACCGAACGACTTGCTTTCCACCTGATTCGATGAAATAGCAACGTCCAAAACCATTCCATGGCGCTGAACCAAAAGAGTTGCCGCCTAAAATTGCATACAAGCACGGCGATAACTTGCAGTGCGGCACAGCCGTTTACAGTGGCGACATTTTCTGTTTTGTAGCATCACGGGCGCATCTCGTGTTCGTCATAAGCTGATCCCCTGCTATGCCAATTTCGGTATATTACAAGTCATGGAGACGACCAGGAGAACGCCTGGACGTAAGCAGATAGATAGATAGATAGATAGATAGATAGATAGATAGATAGATAGATAGATAGATAGATAGATAGATAGATAGATAGATAGATAGATAGATAGATAGATAGATAGATAGATAGATAGATAGATAGATAGATAGATAGATAGATAGATAGATAGATAGATAGATAGATAGATAGATAGAGTCGGCTGTTTCACCGAGCTTCCGCAGAGTGCGTCCTTTTTCACGGCGATCGACATCACTTTAGTGCTGCTACCTGTGCGGCTATTCGTGATTTTTTTACTTATAAGTTACGGTATTTTGTTTCTGCTTGGAATTAGCGTTCATGAATTTAGAGAAGATGTCTACGTTTCTTAGAGCTGGACCTTAACATTCTCATAACGACGAGCATTCTTCTATAATTTCTAAGATAGTACTCAATGGTATAGATGAAAAGGACGTATACGTATCGACGCCTTGCGTTTTATATTAGTATTAGGTTGAGTATTAGGATTGGCGTAGCGTGTTTGCGTGCATCACTCAGTAGCATGTTAGATATCGTGCTTACTGAATGGCGAAGTTTGAAATTTTGTTATTTACACTTGTGTTTTAACGTAGGAAGGGTAATTGTTCGAGCACCTTGTCCCTGTGTCGAGTGCCGTCTAATTAATACAACAGATTCATTAGCTTTATATGTTTAAGTTATTCACATAGAAAGTTTTGATTATATATAAAGCGAAATACCTTGGAGTTTGCACATACCTCTGTTCTGTTGGACTTCACGAAAGACATGCAGGTCTGTAAAAGTCCTGCTGCTTTCTGCCACGAAAGTTGATGTGTGCGTGGCACTTTCTGCTGCATCAGGAATTGTAAATTTTGCAGATGTAAGGTTGCTGCAATCTGAAAACACAAATTACAAAATGATAAATGCCGAAAGGGCAAGGTTCTCGTTCTCTATACAGGGTGTTTCAAAGAAGTCTGTCTGCAAATCCTGAATAATCAGGGGAATGTGATATTCGCTTGATTTATTGACAATTGCGTCTCCTGTAGCCGCAGGCATCTTCAGAAAGCTAAAGGCGTCATGCGGGAAAGCAATTAAGAAATTAAAAAATATATATGATTGATCCCTCCGTCATGGGAATCGGCATAACGCGATAGTAGAACGTGGCCTTGCAGAAGTAGTCAAATGTTTACTGTAGATTGATATAAGGGACCTTCTACAATGTCTATTGGTGTTTGTCAGTTATAGCACCGTTTGACATGGATTTAACGTAGATCAATTATTCATCCTTTGGGGTAGCTGTAGTAGTTAACAATAAGAGCGGAGTCACAGGAAGTGGTGTGTATGCCAAAAGGGCGTCGCTGACCGGACGCAGGACTTTAGGGAGCGTGGTCATGTGGGCTCCCTACAGAACTTGGGCTAAGGACGCCATTCCGTGGCATGTTGGAGAGTTAACAGAACAGTACTGCCGTGCTAGAGGGAATAGCAACGCGTGTCGTACTTCCCCTCCAGCCCAACCGCGAGCTCTCCCGGGGCGATCGTAAGCGGGGAACGTCAGGCTAGCCAGGTGAAGCAAGCGAGTGTCGCAGAGCTATTATTAATACAGATGGATGCTGTGAGTGACACCGAGGTTTGGGTTAAGACCAGCACCGCGCCGTCTATTAAGCCATTGACAAAATTGCGCTTCTGTTGTAAATGCACCGCATGGGACGTAGGCATAGCCACGTCGCGTTGCTGGATGTTATCTGGGAGGCTACGTTCATGATGCATTAGTTCATTTACTGCTTCCAAATCGCGAAACTACTCCGCCGACCAAGTGTACTGCGAGAAGAAAGTGTGAGATATCAAAGGCACATTTGTAAAGCTGTCAGAGTCTGTGGCGGTGGCGAATTGGACAGCGCTCCTGGCGTATGTTGCCGTGGACCGAGAAGTCATGGATTCGACACCATTCAAGTTTTTCTTCGCCATCCGATTGGGTGTGTTAGTTATTTCGATGTCATTTCTGTGATGGAAATCGTCACTGAAGTCTTGCTGGACCCCTGCATAAAACGCTCTCGTATTAAAAAACGTTTTTATTAGTGGAGTAAGGCGGTTATGGCTAATGCGAGAACTGAAGTCTTCCATGCGAAGACCCACTGCACCATTGATACTTAGAAAAACGGCATCTAGTAATAAGTGCGACGTAACGGAATTCAACCAATATTAGCGGGGAAACTGATATGAAAACGCGGTAGAGCACAACTGCCATATTATTCTGTGCCCTGTAGAATGCGTGGGCGTCGTCATATTAACCGTCGATAGACTTCATTGTGTGAGCGTCAGGCCTGCGCTTGTATTTATAGCACGCATGGCGCACATAAATGAACGAATGAGGAAGAAATACACATCATTAATTATTGTCTTGAAAAATGATGTCATTGTGGTTTTCTGTTTGTTGCATTCATCGATGCTTCGGTTTCAGTTTCGCCGTTGAATTTGGTTTACTTTAATTAAGCCACAATAGTTACTACACGCTGCTCTTTCTGTCTCCAAACTACGATGGGTTCTCGAATGAAGAACTTCAATGCTACCATCTGGCAAGACCACGTAACTCCACTAACTAAAATGTTATTTAATTTAACCTTCCTTATTAGTGTTCCAGATGATGTCTAACCATCTTAAGATGCCTGACGCTACAGAAAAAGCGTTTGTGATGACAACCAGCAAATATTGCATTTTGATTACATGCCTGACGCTACAGAAAAAGCGTTTGTGATGACAACCAGCAAATATTGCATTTTGATTACATTAGAGACTTCCGGAGACATTTCTTTGAATAACCTCTAGTGCGCACCAGTTCAGGACTGCTTCTATTAGAATATCGCAATTACAGTGCGCCTTCATTTGAAACTGTTCGTTTTGCTGCCTCACTACCTGTTTCCTTCGAACACCCATGATCCCGTGAAGTGTTTGCCAGTGCCTATCAGAATGGCATCTGTGGTTTCTCATTTTTACAAACGAAAGACCGACTGTGATGAAACACAAACATATTATTTGGAAGCTTCCTGGTAGACTACAAAACTTTGTCTTTGAAATTTCATTTATTCAAGTGTGGCATACACGAATCGACAGTAGAATCTCTAGGGCTGTCAAATGTCTCAATAACCTTATCTAGCTTATGCTCCTGTTTTCATGTGAAGCACCAATATGTTTGAACTATTTTGAAGCACGTTAGCTTGCGAGTCATTTATTGTACGTCCTCAAGACCATCCTCAACGCTGCTCGTTATTTTCGTTTTGATTCACAGCACCTTTTGCACTTGACAGTACATTAGGCCGTCTCGAATTTACGATGAGGCAAGCGCACAAGCATCGATAAATCGAAATGTTTCGCATGCTTGTTTCGTTAACTTATCCATTCCACATGTTCTCGCACACATTAATTTGGTCAGCGTCCCTCTTGAGCGTGAGACACTACGGCATGTCATGAAAACATGGTCATCATCATCGCCATATACATCCACATTTAGATGACATTGTGTGATACTTAAAAGGAGTTTGAAAATATTTTTGTGCTCCCTTTTTTTTCGCCCCTCTCATGGCAGCCCTTTTCAACCCTTCTCAAGTCGCGACAAGCATGCTCAAATCTGCCAGTGTAAATAACGCTCTTTTCATTTCAACCAGGATCTCATGACACATTTGGGCCAGCTGTTGATTTAGTTAAGGTAGTTAAATAAAATGCATATAGCTTGCTACATTTTGTTCCCAGTGGTCGTGAGGCCAGCGATGTAAAACATACTGTGTTTACTGATACATGTGTTCGGGTTTATCTATGTTTTCCGGGGCCATGCTAGTACACTAAATTAGGGGGCCGATGTTTCCGGCAATATATAGGTATAACCAATAGGACGACGTGTCTTTGCACATCTATAAGCAAATTATTTTCATTAACTCACGACGCTCTCGACGTTTCCGCCGTAAACATGACTATTTTGCTCATCGATAACACATCAGATAACGAAGAAAGCTAGTTTACAACCATTGCTCCTCTTTTTTTATATTGGATCATAAGCATGCTGGGAGAAACTTGAAGGAAGCAACTACAACTTACTTGGTGCAATTGGCTACGCCCCTGTGTTTTCCGCAGACGTAGCTGTAGAAGTCCTTGCAGGGTTCCTTAGAAGAGTCAATTTTTGACTTCAGCCACTGGGCGGCGAAACGGCAAAGATGGTTTGTGCATACACCTTGGCGTGAGCTTCGCTGTGGTCGTAGATAGTGTGAAGGACTTAAACGTTCAATACCCGCAGGCGTCGGTGTAGCCAGAGGTCTAGGCGCGGATGATGGTGGGCGTGCCATATCAGACGCGGAAACCAGGGGAACGTAAAGCCCGGCCAATGTTCCTGCCTAGCAGAACCATCAGAAAATAAGATTAGTATGGTTAGTCTTGGCCACGCTTTCTACTACTGGGTGAAACAACTTTTACACGTCATGTTATTCAAACCAGAAGAATCATAATATTTTATGCGCACGTGATGCTGCCGAAGCAATACCTAGTAACCATGTTACTTGAACAACAGCTTGAAAGAGACGGGACAAAAAAAAAAGAGAAGACCAATGCGAAGACGTACGCTTCTGTGTGTTCTCATTTTGTTTGTCTCGCATCTTTCGCGCCTTAAGTCGAGTCCCACGGATTTCAACCAGTCTAACGTGCTTTCCCGAAAACAACCAGTGCATGTTGCCTTCATAAAAAACGCCAATATAATTGCGATAGAAAAAGGAGTCCGACAAGGCGATAAAACCTCTCCTTTTTTTTGCTTGGAAAATATTGTTACACGGCGGGAATGCACCAGAAAGGCGATGAAGACGACGAATGTGATAGCGCTCGCGTTGTCGCTGTTCCGCCATCTTGGCTGCAGCTGCGTCTACCTCCCTCTGTATATTTGGTAAATATATTTCTTCCATTTATACTCTCACCCCCGTGACATTTTGTGGAGGTGCGGGGTAACATCGCCATATAACGGAGCTCCGCAGCGGCCGACGCTTGCTTTTAGATGTGAAGCATCTTATGGCGAAGCTTAATCCGGTGGTGGTGGTGGTGTGCCGGCGTGACCACCCTTACTGCACATGCGCAAACCCTTTCAAAAAAAATAAAAATAAAAAAGCCGGCAGATCCCACGCACTGTGGGACTCGATGTAATGCGAAGCAGCCATGAAGGAGCAAATCATGCTTTACATAATTTGCATGTCATGTTTTACATGTTAGGACCTGTCATTTATGTTCACCATACAGTCACGTCGCGCAATACCACTTTTGGTGTATATCAAGCAGACAAAACGGTCCCGAGCGCGCCATGAGCGTGGCATGCAAGTCATGTCGCACATGACATGTCATGATTTCCATATTACTACTTTTCATTTATGTTTGCCATACAGTCACGTCGCTCAATCACAAATTTGGCGTATATCAATCTAACGAAACGGCCGCGAGTGCGCCATGAGTGTGGCATGCTAGTCATGTCACACATGACAAGTCATGATTTCCATATTACCACTTGTAATTTATGTTCGCCATACAGTCACGTCACTCAATCCCAGATTTGGTGTATATCAAGGTAACGAAACGGCCGCGAGCGCGCCATGAGCGTGGCATACAAGTCATGTCGCACATGACAAATCATGATTTCTGTATGACCACTTGGCATTTATGTTCGTCATACAGTCACGTCACGCAATACCAAATTTGGCGTATATCAAGCTAGCGAAACGGCCGTGAGCGCACCATGAGCGTGACATGTAAATCATGTTGTAAATGACATGCACATCATTATTTGCATATTACCACCTGTCATTTATGTTGGTCATGCAGAAATGTCTCATCGTACCCATTTTTTGATATATCAAGTTATGAAAACGGCCTCAGGAGCACTATGGCCATAGCGTGTAAATCATACTTTTCATGACAAGTTATTCATGATTTTCATGATATGACCAGCCATTCATGTTCGTCATACAGTCATGTTATGCCATACCAAATTTGGTATAAATCCCATTAACGATACGGCCAGGAGAGCACAAAGTCGTAGGCGGCTAGATAGATAGCTATGTAGATAGATACGCTCAAAGTCGCCTAAGTTCGCTAAGAAATTCTTCGCATTTAAAACCTCCTCTCCCCCCTCTCTCTCCTCTAGGCATCCCTCCCCGCGGCAACCACACCCTCACTGCGCATGCGCCTCCCCCTCCTCTCTCCCCTCTTGCGTCCCCCCCCTCTCCTCTAGGCATACCTGCCCGCGGCGTCCACACTCCCACTGCGCATGCGCGTCCCCCCTCTCCCCCTCCCCTACGCACCCCCCTCCCTCTTTCGCCTCGCGACGCCGACGCCGGCAGCGTCTGCTAGCGAGTTTCTTGGTTGAAAAAAACCGACTGCTCGCGCTGCACAACCGTTCACTGGCCACCCCGTATATATGGCAATGGATCTTGACCTCCAAGGTGGTGCCGGTGGGAGATTTCTCCTCTGCGTTGTTGAACAATAAAAATTCACAGCGTGCGCGTTAACTAAAAGCGGAGTGCGGGTCTCTGTGTCCAGTCGGAGTATTCTGTCTCTCATTGCCCATTAGCAGCGATTGGCATGTTCCAGTAGGAAACACTGCTCCATCCCTGCATGCTTTGCGCCTCCCCAGTTTTCTCTCCTGCGCAACGCTGCGATGAGCGCCAGCGTCAACGCCGCCGCCAGTGTGAGCGTTAGCGCCCGCTGCTTCAGATATACACATGGTTCCCTTTAGCGGGAGATGGTGTAATTTTTTTCCACGATGGCAGACGAGAGGCCCGCTCCCGCCGAGGCGACCACAACAACGGTTGTCCTCCCTCAGGTAAAAGATCCTGGCATGTTCTGCAGGACTGAAAGCGTCGACATCGAAGACTGGTTGCCGTTGTACGAACGTACATGTAGGAACTACCGCTGGGATGAGATGCTTATGTTGGGAAACATCCTGTTCTACCTTAAAGGAACAGCGAAAGTCTGGTTCGAGAACCACGAAGAAGAAATTGGGAGCTGGGATTCGTGCAAGGAAAGGATGCGCGCCCTTTTTGGCAAGTCTGCGGGTAGAAGGGCAGCGGCCGAGAAGGAGTTGGCATCTCGTGCGCAAACGTCGACAGAATCATACCTGACGTTTATACAGGACGTGCTTGCCCTCTGCCGAAAAGCAGATAATGGCATGGATGAAACCGAAAAAATTACACCATCTCCCGCTAAAGGGAACCATGTGTAGATGCGAAGCAGCGGGCGCTAACGCTTACACTGGCGGCGGCGTTGACGCTGGCGCTCATCGCGGCGTTGCGCAGGAGAGAAACCTGGGCAGGCTCAACCACGCAGTGATAGAACGATGTTTCCTGCTGGAACATGCCAATCGCTGCTAATGGGCAATGAGAGACAGAAGACTCCGACTGGACACAGCGACCCGCAGTCCGCTTTTTGTTAACGCGCACGCTGCGAATTTTTATTGTTCAACAACGTACAAGAGAAATCTCCCACCGGCACTACCTTGCAGGTCAAGATCCATCGCCATATACAGGGTGTCCCAGCTATCTTTAGCCAAGGGTTAAAAAATACAATATTTGAGGCAGGCGAGTGAAATCAGTTGAATATTGCTTACAGCTATCTTGCGCACTACAGGCAATTTTTTTCTTTTGTAATTAACGAATTTGTTAATTAGAATTAATTTACTAAATTGATAAATATTGATTTTACGTGAGAAATGAGAGTGCCAAAGTTCGAGGGCGTCTTCAGAAACCCCCATGGCATCATTTGCAATAAAGAAAGTTTTACGTGTACCATTTTTTCCGTGCTTGAAAGAAAGCCCGCGAAATACAAAAAATACCGCGTGACTAGCGCATTCGCGCGCCGCGACCCTGCTGCCCCTCAGCCGTGGTTTGAGCGAACAAAATCAGCTGCGACCACGAACCGCCGGCTGCGTTGCAGCGGTAGGCGGATAAGTTGATGGTGGTTTCTTGGCCCGTTGCCAGCCAGTTGGCGCGCGTGACTGTGCAAGTTGTGCCGAGCGCGGGCGAAGAAACCACCGTAAGCGTATCGGCCTACTGCTGCAACGCAGCGGGCGGTTCGTGGTCGCAGCTGATTTTGTTCGCTCAAACCACGGCTGAGAGCAGCAGGGTCGCGGCGCGCGGATGCGCTAGTCACGTGGTATTTTTTGTATTTCGCGGGCTTTCTTTCAAGCACGGAAAAAATGGTACGCGTAAAACTTTCTTTATCGCGACGAATGATGCCATGGGGGTTTCTGAAGACGCCCTCGAACTTTGGAACTCTCATTTCTCGCGTAAAGTCAATATTTGTCAAGATAGTAAATTAAGTTTAATTAACAAATTCGTTAATTACAATAGAAAAAATTGCCTGTAGTGCGCAAGATAGCTGTAAGCAATATTCAACTGATTTCACTCACCTGCCTCAAATATTGTATTTTTCAAGCCTTGGCTAAAGATAGCTGGGACACCCTGTATACGGGGTGGCCAGTGAACGGTTGTGCAGCTCGAGGAGTCGGTTTTTTCAACCAAGAAACTCGCTAGCAGACGCTGCCTACGTCGGCGTCGCGAGGCGAGAGAGGGGGGAGCGTAGGAGAGCAGAGAGAGGGGGGGACGCGCATGCGCAGTGGGGGGTGTGAACGCCGCGGGCAGGGATGCCTAGAGGAGAGAGGGGGGGAGAGAGGGAGGGGACGCGCATGCGCAGTGAGAGTGTGGTCGTCGCAAGGAGGGATGCCTAGAGGAGAGAGAGGGGGAGAGGAGGTTTTTTCTTTATTTTTTTTGAAAAGGTTCGCGCATGCGCAGTAAGGGTGGTCGGCCGCACACCACCACCACCACCACCGGATTAAACTTCGCCATAAGACGCTTCGCATCTAAAAGGACGGCAGCTGGCGCTTGTGCGTAGTCTACCGCCACTTAAACAAAGTAACACGCAAGGACGTCTACCCACTGCCGCGGATTGACGACGCTCTCGACTGCTTACAGGGGTCTGCCTAGGTCTCATCCATCGATTTGAGATCGGGATACTGGCAGATTTCTGTCAATCATCGGGACCGTGAAAAGACCGCATTTGTGACGCCGGATGGACTTTTCCAGTTCAAAGTTATGCCATTCGGTTTATGTAACGCCCCAGCTACATATCAAAGGATGATGGACTCCCTCCTTCATGGATACAAATAGTCAGCGTGCCTTTGCTATCTGGATGGCGTCATCGTATTCGCACCCACATTTGAAAGCCACCTTAGCCGCCTGTCGTCTGTTCTTGAGGTATTCAGAACAGCAGGGCTTCAACTCAACTCTTCCAAATGCCGTTTTGGCCGCCGGGAAATTACTGTGCTGGGTCATCTTGTCAGTGCTCGAGGCGTGCAACCCGATCCCGACAAAATTCGAGTCGTCAAAGATTTCCCCAAACCACATTCCGTGAAAGATGTACGGAGCTTTGTCGGTTTGTGTTCTTACTTTCGACGTTTCGTCAAATATTTCGCCGACATTGCCCAATATGTTGAAACCTCATAGAAGAACAGATGATTACGCGAGTTTGTCATGATTCATCGTTGTACTTCGAAGCCCAAAATACATGAAATATAAGAGCATTAGACAAGACGAGAGCTCACTTCGAACTAAAGATTATTTCGAAAAAAACGGCCACGTTTTATTGCACGGAAAAACGTGGGGGACCCTTAAAGTTCGCCTTTAAGGTTTGAACACGATAGCGATATTCAGTCCCTATTGCGTACTTCAGCCACTTAGTACATACTTTTTATGCACCCACTACGCGGTGTTAAGGGAATACGTGCCGTACGTGTGTGCCTTTTGTAATGGCTGGCCGGCTTTAAAGCACGAAGTCGTTATGATATTGACGTGTTGTGCACTGGATGGCAATCTACGCTTGTACCACGTCATATCACTACGATATTAGATTTGTATTGTCACGCATGTATTCAGAACGCATGTGTTTGCGAAGCAAGAGTTATTTTCACTGCGTTTCCAAGCAGATGAAGTTATTTTCAATGTATTTCCTAGCATAGACGTGGCTGTGTGGAAGAACACCTGCTTGCCACGCAGACGGCCTGGGTTCGATCCCCACTTGGACTGGGAAATTATAATTATTAATTTTATTTGCATCTATCTCGATTTATTCTGTCATTGAAAAAATTATGATTTTTCGCTCACAACCAACGACGCCGACAGCGACGCCGACGCCGCAATTTCTGTGGAACGAGCACTATGACGCTATCGCGTTAAAAAGGCAAAAAGCAACAGAGAAATGCATGCGCGCCGCAACAAAACTAAAGCAAAAAACAACTGTAAGCTCAAATATAAAAACGATAACAAAAAAAAACAATTCTGCAAGATCCGCATGAAGACACTAACAAAGTAGCGAAGTTGGTGGCCACCCTTTATCAGGCGACCGCATTGTTATGTTATATTATGGTAGCCTTTCAAATATGCTGTATCACCGCTCTTTCTTAAGCACTCTTTTGTAAGCATTGATGCGGTAGTATAGCGACTACCTTTTACAGCCACAAAGCATCACATGGCTGTGGTGTGACTATTCTAACGCGCACGCCCTTTGCAGAGCTAACTGTTGCCTTGTTCCTCTTTAGTGGAAGTTGTTTGTTGCGGGATTTATCCACTTTCTGCGGTACATACGCGTTTATGATGGTAGTTTTCGGATAGGCCACACAGACTTCTTCGTCAGACACCCGTTTGTTGGGCTAACTGTTTTTTTCAGGTTTAGTAAACCAGTGGTGAGTAGTGGAATTTACCGTATTTCTGTGGCGCATACCCGTTTATTATGGCCATCTCCGTTACCAGGGATCCTAGAGATCAAAGCCTCGACTAAGAACCGCTTGGCTGTTAAAAAAAGTTACCGTTGGTCAAATGAGGCTTCCGAAACAAGGCTGAATAAACACTCATGCCACGCCATATGTGGATGTTGCTGCCGCTGTTCTATTCCTAGACAAGAGAAGCTGTTGTAATCTGGTCTAGTTCTCCTGTATTTTGTTTGTTTTGCACTTACAAGTACCATTATGGTTCAAAAGACTACATTGGGATTAAATAGCAATGAAGATTCACATAGAACATCTTAGCAGCTTGCGATTTACGGATAACAAGCGCACTTGAGCAATGACGGCGACAAATTGCGCTCATGGCCCTTTCGCAGACGTTTTGATAGCTTGATATACACCAAAATAGACATTGCGGGACGTGAATGTATAACGAACATAAGTGGCCGGTCCTAACATGTAAATGATCATATGCACATTAACGCGAAAGCCTTTAATGTCTCATGCTTACGTCCGTCCGTCCGCCCGTCCACCTGTCCGTCCCTCCGGCCCTGCCCTAGCACGGTGCCAGGCGGCCGCCGGGACGCGGAAACAGACGCCGGTCACGTCGGACTCTACAACGCTCGCTCTTTCCTTGAGTAGCCTCGCTGTGCCCAGCGTTTCCAATCATGCAAGGAGGGAGAAGGGAGCATCGCGTTCCATTCTGACCGGCCCCGTCTCAATGAACACAGGCGTTCGTGGAACACATTTTGGAATTTACGGAGTGTCCGTAAATTTAAGCGATGGAACGTGGATGACGTTCTGCATGATGCGCAAAGCGCCAGAAAATACGAACGCATGCGAACGAACGCAGATTAGGCTCACACGTCGCTTCGATTCGCGGTAAAAAATTAAAAACAAAACACGCACACATTCCGTTTGTGTGCCATCCCACTGAGAGTGTAAAAGAAGAGACATGGCATAGTCAGTCGAATGGCCGCAAGCTTTCGCCGAACACACTTTGGAATGTACAGAGTGTCCTTCAATTTTTTTCAAGCTTTCTTTTGAACGTACAAGAAAGGACCACGTGAGACGTATCGGGCAGGAAAGAGCCGAGTGGGTGGTTTCTGAAGGTGTTCTAGTACTCCACGACCATACTTTCAGTCTTCAGTGAATAATCATTATTTTCAATAATTGAACATGGTTATGGGATCAGTTCAATGAGGAATAAAAAACAACCCTGAGTAATTATTGTCTAGCGCGTATACAATGTGATCAGTTGAGTTCTGCCTCGACACGCCTTCGATAAGTCCTGGCTTAAATTACATGGGACAACCTGCATTCCTGACTGTAGGTAGCCGCAACGAGGAGCAGACGTGTTTTAGTAAGCCAACTATGAATAGCGCAGTGCTTGTGAACAAGTACGCGTGTGCGAGACAAGCATAGTACGGCCAGATAAAAAAAAAAAAAAAAACTAGATGTTCGCTTTTGACAACCACCACTAACACAGCATGACTTGAAATACAGAATGACGCGAAACTTCACTATTCGCTTAAAGAATTATTGCTGTCGCGCAGTACAATGCAAGAAAATTCCCTGTCTATCTTCAGATTTAACTGCTATTCAACAATAGCAAATCAGACATAAAACAGGAGGCCTGCATTCCTTGGATAGTTTATAAGCGGTGGCGCTCAGTAATTGCGCTTTTACTAAAATATAGAAGCTTACACATAATAAGTTCGACGAAGTCATCGGAACTGGAAAATGAGGTTCTTTCATTCTAAAGCCATACTCGCTACTCCATCCGGTGAAAAATATCATTAATTGCTAAACTGAAGCACGACGAACTCCTTTGTCTCATGGCACGAAAAACTAAGCTAGCTGTGGGAGCATGCGTGCAGCCGCGCCTTTTGGGCATGGATAGTTGACTGCACCATCTAAATACGACTAGTTAGCAGAGAGAAGTCACGTCAGTGTCGCCTAGATCAGTTGGCGGCAGCATGCAGAAGCGCAGCACTGGTCGCCTGCCTTCCGGTGATGTCTGAAGTAGCGTCGTCGCGAGGGGTATGCGCTGAGCGCGTCAGCGTAGCCATTTTCAGTCTCATGTGCTCTCAGATCGGAGAACTACTTTCGCAGCAGTCTCGCACGTTTTCACGGTTTTCCAGAGCCAGATGCTGGCGTCGCTTTCGCAAAGTGACGGGCATTTCTACCTTCGGATTTTGCTGGTAAATATATAATACATTAAACGTTAATTCACGAACCTGAAAAAATAACCAGGGGCTTACCTAATACCAAGTGTCGATGACCCTTAGATTCATATTTTGATCTTAGATTAATATTTTTATATTTCTATTGTTAGGTCATTACTTAGGTTAAAGCGGTTATTAAAAAAAATGTGGTTGATCCCTATGATATAGGAATCGGCATAACACACGAAAGTGAAACGTCTCTTCAGAGTAGTAGTTGAATATTTGTTGCGAAGTGCTATAAGATGCCTGGTGTTTAGTGTCTACAGCACCGTTAAACGTTATGCACCGATGTTGACGCCTAGTGACACATATTCTCCATCATGAAAACCAACGACTCGTGATTGGGCTACATTTTCCGGAGACACTGCACTGCACGCACCGGAGCATCGCGCGAATCACGCATCAACCGTAGGCGTTCGCAAATTATGCAACGGGTTTTCGCTAAATCGTTTTGTGAACTCATGGCCCGCTGCAGCGAAGGGGTGCATGATATAAGGGTCGACGACCGTCATGTGGATGTGCTTGGCATGTGGCGTCGTGTTGGCGAGCAGCACCTTGCTGGCGGGTCGTTTCGGCGAAGGTACGATCATTTGGATCCTTCCTGAGTCTGTGTATGGCCGGCAGTTGGCCCGCGATGCGCTCAGCTTAGGAAGCGCGAGAGGCAGAGTTTTCAGCCTGAGCTGTGAACGTGCGATAGCCTCCCGCTCCCTTCTGGCGCGTCCCTCGCTGCACCAAACTCACTTGTGCGACATTCACCTGTCGACGCCGTTGTATTTAAACGGTGCTTCAAGTGACACTAAAGGGAAATATTATGTAGACAATGATTGCCGAAATAGCGGTCCAGAAACCTCGTAGTGCTACTTTCGTGCCAAGCAAATGCTTATTTTGAAATAAGATCACGTTTTAGTGGTCCGCACGGCGTTAGCACACTTCAAATCATTCATCTGAAAACGGACCCTCTGACGTAGCCGTTGCCGTGCCCGACGGGGCCCACCTTTACAGCGCGGCCGCCGACACTAGCAGCAGAAGAGCGAAAGTAGCGGGAGCCACAGCAACAACAACGGCCATTGAACAATATTCTCCTTGCTTGGTGCAAATGGGCCCCGCTAGCTGCACAACCTATCCAGCCCAACCAGGCGAAAACACAACTTTTGAACCACTCGCGCCATTTCCCACAGGAACGCCAGGCGGTTCTTCTTTCTATGAATAAAAAAAAAAAAACTGACAAGCAGCATCTTTTTACGTGTTGTAATGCATGGAAGGTTCTTTTTTTACAGCAGCTGGTTTAATTACCAGTGATTAATTGTAGTCGGACGCTGTGACTTCATTCGGATGATTTCCAAAATGTCCCACTTGTAGCGCATGTGGTGTGGTATATTTATTTACCTTAATTTCTAGATTAGTAGAGCACTGCTGTTGATAATATTGCCGTTTTAGACATTTCCAAACATTGATCTTTCAATCTAACGCAAATTGTTATTTGCCTTTAGTGTCCCTTTAATGCAGCAGTTCTCTTAGTCGTTGCCATCGCGCTCGTATCAGTAGACGGCGGAGGAACACCATTGGTGCATATGGAAGCTGCACACGCTAGCACAACGTGAAAGACAACGCGCATAACTGCATCGTCCCCCAGTCAAATCGTCGCGTATGGCGCATCGCAATTACAGCCTCTGCTCGTGGCCTTCGAGACTGGCTCCAGAAACGTCGCAGCTAATTGCGGAGGCAACTCTCCCATGTGCTGAGTAGGGCCAATGCCATCTAGGTGGCGTTGGTAGCGCATCCTGATGCCAGCGTCCGTTCGCACTCTGGCGTCGAGGCACCATACTACTGAGACTATAGAAGTGCTCTCTGTCGGCGCTCGTTAGTATCTTAATGCAGCACTTCTCTTCCCCGCCCGTAGGCGGTGGTACCACTCCTACAAACCAAGAGTGCAGGTACATGGAGAAGTGTGAGATATATCAGGCGCGTCTGAAGAAGCCCCCGCAGATGCGTCTGCGGCGTAGTTGGTTATGCACCCGGTATCTATCAGCGTCGACGGAGAAGTCGTGTGTACGACTCCCTGGTCTTCCGAATTTGTAAAACGTTTTCTTCTGTTGTTTTTTTTTTGTATTTTCTTCATGCAAATTTTTAACATCACATTCGCGACGGAAATACGTCAGTGAAGACTTTTTTGGACCCCGACATAAAGCACTTTCATGTTAAAATATTACCTACTCTTCCGAGAAGCAACCAAAGTGGCTTGAACATGAGGCGACGCGAGTAGGAGACGTTGAAACCACCCCACTCAGTCTTCCGTGGTACAGTTGTACACAAACAAATATGTAATACGAAACACGACAGAAAATACTGTGGGATGTTCAAACGTGATGATGCATTTTCTTAGCCATAGAAAATATCGAAAAATAATGTTTTTTTTTCGCTTCACTCACATCTGCTTTCACGCCTGCCAGCGTTAAAACCAGCAATTTTACGCCTATGATATGCTTTTAATACATTGCCGTCTGTACACGAGTTATATCGATATCCATAAGAAGAAAGTGGCGAGCGAAAAAAATGTTGCAGTGGCTTAGCTTGGCTATGCGAGGATATACGTAGCGTTGGCAAAGGTTCAGCTGATTATTCTTAGCTTTACTGATTGTCTAGATTGTCTAGAGTTAGCTTGATTATCATGCTTACTGCTGCTCCAATGACACACAGACGGTATACGTATTATGTGGCACATGTATATTTTCTCTCAACGTCAGGTTGCTTCTCTATTGCCACAAAGACGGCTTGGTGATCAGTGAAGTAACACGCTGCCGTCTCTATGGCCCCAACACAGTATTCTGTTCATTCTTCCTACCCTCAAGAGCTAATTGCTAGGCAACTACTTCGGGATCCGATGAGTCAAGCTTCTCCGCTCTTCTGCGCCGTTGAGCAGCATTTGCGCTCTCCTTCTCCATGGCTAAACCACACTGGCAAACGCCAGTCAGAAGCGCAGCGGCTCCAGCGCAGTGTCAGACGGCGACTGCACAGCGAAGGCGAATAGCTGTGCGCGCGCCGGCGCCAGTGCGTCTACCACGGCTACGACGTCACTCCTCTAGAATGCGCAGACCGGCGGCGGCGGCGAGGTGCGCGGGAGATGCCGGCTCCGGTGCGCCAGCTGTGTGACATCACTGATCCTCGCGCATACGCCGCAAGGCTCTTGAGGAGGCGCGCGAAACAGGGTTTGGCTAGGCCAGTGCAGCTAACGATACAAAAAGAAAAAAAAATTGTGTGTCACCTGAATACCTTAAAAGAATGCGTTGCTGGGCCATTGCTAGGTCATTGTTAGGAAGTGTCATTGTTAGGAAGTTCATGGGTAAAGTTTAAGCCCTTTCCATGTCGCCTAACAGGTTTAAAGTATCATCAGCAGCACTAGCATTCGTCTGAATGGGATTAGTATTTAAAATCACGAGAAAGTGGTCTACATACCTAAAAACACATAGAACTTTCTCGTTGTCCTAAAGGTTATTCAAGACACGGTCAACAGCCGCCAAAAATATTGCAAAGAACTGGGGCAACACATGAACCAATACAATTTCCCTTTCGCTGGATCAAAATATCGCTGTCAGACGCAACATAAGTTGATGATAGATAGTACTCTAGTAAAACCATAAAGTTATCGACCGAAATACCGGAAGAATTCTGGAAAGCGACATCTCCGTTCTTTTCAATGCAACAACGCACTGCTGGTAAAAGGGAATCGTGGGAAACGGAGTAGAACAAGTCCTTTACATCTATCGACCAGGCACACTTGCAAGAATCAAGAGACGCCAGAAACTTTGTCACTTCTTTTGAATTTTTTTACAACAAAGGGATCATCAGTAACTAGAGTGTTACGGTTTTTTCACAGAAACTGTCTTAGCTACTGCTGCCAAGTATTCCGCTCAGTAACAAAACTTCTAAATTCCTTGTCGACCTTATGGGTCTTAACACTGAAGAATACGACAAGGACAAAAGCTTGCTATCCATAACAGACTTACAAAACCCTGAGAGATGCATCTCTTTACATAAGGAAACAGCCTTTGTTTTTACCTTGCTCAGGTTTACTTTTGCCGGAACGAAGTTCTTGGACAAAGCTTCAGTGGCCTTTTGATGAAACGCGCTGAAGGCAACACCACAAAACCACTGTCCTTATCTGCTTGTAGAAGATGAAGTTCACAGTCCTTACAAAACTTCACCACATCACTTATTTTCCGTTGGATCTCAGGTGGGAACGCTTCACAGTCTTCAATAGGCTGTCCACGCCGTCCAAAAGGCATCTCTCCTTGTCGTCGTTCCCTGCCATGTCAGCCACACGCCTGTTGAGCGCAAGAAGTTCGTGCGCATACAACACTGGCTGTAGGCTACACTAGGGACCTTTTTTTGAGGAAGTCGTGGAGACGCCTAGTGGTAGCTCAACATCAGGGTTGTATGCGCGCGAACTTCTTGCGCTCAAGAAGGCGTGTGCCTGACAAGGCGAGGGAACGACGACAAGAAGAGATGCCTTTTGGACGTGGACGCTATTGAAGACTGTGAAGCGTTACGAATCCAACGGAAAAATAACTGATGTGGTGAAAGATAAGGATGTGAACTTCATCTTCTACAAGAGACTAAGGACAGTGGGAGAATTTTGTGGTGTTATAACATTTCATCAAAAAACCCACTGAAACTTTGTCCAGAACTTCGTTCCGACATAACCTGAGTAAGGCTGGCCCTACTATAAAGAGATGCAACTCTCAGGCTATGCTAAATCATGGACAGCAAGCTTTTGTCCTTGTCCCGTATTCTTCAGTGTTAAAAGATTAAAATCGACAAAAAAATTTAGAAGTTTTGTTGAGGCGAATGGCAGCAACACAATGTCAGTTTCTAGTATACGTAACGTCACAGTTACTGATGATCCACTTTGTTGTAAAAAAATTCAAAATAAAAAGTGACAAAGTTTCTGGCGACTCCCTTGAAGGCTTAACAGAAAGTGGTATAGTCGTAGATGTAAACTTGTTCTATTCCGTTTCCCACGATTGCAGTGCAGATACTACGAGAATGGAGATCGCTTTCCCGAATTCTTCCGGTATTTGGGTCGATAACTTTATGGAAGATTACTAGAGTACTATCTATCATCAACTTATGTTGCGTCTGACAACGATGGCCTTTCCTCTAGCGAGGGAATTTAGGGTTGGTTCATGTGTTGCCAGTTTTTGCAATATTTTTTGGCGGCTGTTGACGAATATCTTGAATAACCTTTAGGTACAGAAGTTCTACGAGATTTTTAGGTATGTAGTGACTTTCTCGTGATTTTCAAACTACTAATCCCCATTCAGAAGAATGCTAATGCTGCTGAGAGGATATTTAACCCTGTTTAGATGACATGGAAAGGGCTTAAGCTTTACCAATGAACTTCCTAACAATGACACTTTGCAGTTTTTAGATATTAATATGCTTTTAAGTGGCAGCACATTGGCTGGAAGTACTCTCCGGGAGCGCGAAAAGAGCTTTTGCCCTTTGATTCTGCTCACAGTAAGGTTGCAAAAACGAGCTATAGCCTCACAATGTCTTGAAACGGTGCTTACAAAGTCCTGCGTTCACTTGGCTCAGGATAGTTTTAATGGCCAGATTGGGTGCTTACAGGCAGCTGGGTTCCCCTGCTCGAACTTGATTGCTGTGTCCGAAACCCTCCTTCAGAAATTGAAGGGCAAGAAGAGGCCTGTCTCTGCTCGTGCAGAAAAAAGGCCGGAAGTGGTGCCGTATGTGCACAAAGTGGCACACAATTTAAGAAATGTGGCTAACAGGTACAATGTACCTGTTGTTTTTTTCCGCGCCACATAAACTGGCTCGGCCATGCCCTCGCACCTCGCCACCACTTAAAAAATCGCCGTGCGGAAAAAAGCACGCACGACCCTACGTCACATGCGCCGTGGGCGTTGTGTACGAAATCCCGCTCACTTGCGGAAGGGTTTATATCGGACAGACCGGTCGTTGTGTCAATGATCGAGCGCCGGAACATGAGCGATCTGTCAAAAATAATTGGACGTTTCATCTGCCTATGCATTTTAGGACCTGTGCATGCGAACCAGTGCTTTCTAGCATTCGAATTCTGGGGAGGAGTGGAAATGTGCTGGCGAGAGAACTAATGGAGGCCTATCACATAAAAAATAAACAAGATGTTTGTATCAGTGACACGTCTGTTGTGCTGCGCAGTAAGGAAAAAATCACAGCATATCCACGGAGTGAATGATGATGAGTGGGCGAAGCTCCGGAGGTTCATCGGAAATCGTGAATCTTCCGTGAATTCTGCCCAGTACATCGTCAACGACGTGAGATCGGGCGCGTTTATACTTAAGGGTCGATGAGAGTCATGGCGACTTGCAGCTCACTTTATTTACATGTACGCGGTGAATTGTTATTGTTTAATCACGCCCATGAGAAATATCACACCGGCACTACCTTGGAGGTCAAAATCCGGTGCATATATATGCGGGGCGGCCAGTGAACGGTTGTGCAGCGCGAGCAGTCGGTTTTTTTTTCAGTCAAGAAACGCGCTAGCAGACGCTGCCTGCGTCGGCGTCGCGAGGCGAGAGAGGAGGGGGGGACCGTGGGAGCGAGTCCATCGCGAGCGCGCGCTGCAGCAGCTTTCCGAGCCCTCCGCTATAACATCGCCATCATGAACATATACACAAAACCACTAACGCCGTCTAGTGATATTTCTAAGGACATATACAAGGAACGCCATCTAGTGAGCAATTCTTAAAACTAACTAGAGCTGGCTACATACATACATACATACATACTACAACTTCCACTACTACTACTACTACTACTACTACTACTACTACTACTACTACTACTACAGAGGAGGGAACCACCCATACCATGAGGAGCTTCGCCCCTAAAACTATTTTTGGAAACGCGGTTGTGATATGGATATTTGTTGATCTGCCGATCCTGATTAGCGGTGTAGATTGTGATGTGCATTGCGCCTGCGTGCGATACTGGGCGGTGTATATATCTAGGGAGACTTCTGAATAAAGCTTAGTTGCGAGTTTGCGCCTGTCCTATGTATCTGTGTTCCTTCGTAGTCCTCTTCCATTTTGCGCTTCCAAGTTTTTAAAGACCTGAATACCTGTAAGCTTACTAATGTGACACAATAATAGATAAATTTTAACAATTTTCTAATATAGCTGAATAAGAGTGAGTTTCAGAATCTCGGCACTTAATAAACACCTAGACTACATCTAAGATGCGATTGCGCTTTCATGTTTTCATTGTGGTCACTACCGGCAAAATCGCAGTCAGCCGAACTTAACGAAGACCCAACAGTTGAAGACAGTGCGATCTGCGTACGATGAAGCAATCAACGTCCCTGTTTGGCGTACTAAACAGTGCACAGCAGTTGTCATATGCTTAAAAGATGTGTTTTCCCATGTAAATGTGAATTTCTGTACCGGTAGTGTCTGACGCTCTATAGTAGATGATTTAAACTACAGCTGAAGGATTTAAAGGGAACCCATAACACTAGACGAAGTAGCAATATTGATTTAAAAATTTCGCGATCCGTGAGCATTCGCTGAAGGGCGTACGTGCAACGTCTATTTGTGGAATGGTGCTCACCGTACTTGCGGTATCCTCTGTGGACATTGCATATCGCAGAAAAAATGGCAAGCAACAAGCAGCACACCACGCCCGGCAGAACAGCGAGCAGGCACAATAAGGACATTGTGTTCCATTGCTTATGCCTTCTGCTGCGCAGTTTTGTCATAGTGTCCGTAAGAAGCAGTTCCTTGCTCCGCATACGAGAACGGAGACCCTGGGTAAGATAAATTAATGGTTCGACAATTAAGAGTATAAGCAAAATGCAGCACGGCCCTGCAAGCCGTCGTAAAAAAGGACACAAAAGTGTGCATGAAATCAAACAGAGACAACCTTACATTTCATTAAAAAAAAGCACTCTTTTCGAAATGTCCGTGTGATAAGAGTACACACACAGGCGTCGACAGAAAACCGCCGTGTACCAGACTTTTTATGGAAATATATATATATATATATATATATATATATATGTTTGTGTGTGTGTGTGTGTGTGTGTGTGTGTGTGCGTATTTACGTCAAAGAATAATGAACGATCTTCTGAATAAACAAATATGCCGTAGACAACGCTCATTGGTGTAATAAGAGCATGTACCATTTCGACAATTGGAGTGTCGCTGTTGCGAAGACAACTGTTTTGACATTGCCTCAAAAACGGAAACTACCACCCGTGTTGCACCACTGACTGTGATCATGCCGCGATGTGGAGTACGAATCCGAGGCTTGAATACCTAGCCGCGGCTGTTGTCTATTCAAAAGAGCGATAATACAACCCCTTACGTCAAAGAATTTACGAACATGTACACTAACATACACTAACATGTACACTTTGAAGAAAACTTTAAAATCACATCTTCTATCATGATAAGCCATTCAATTTTATGCTAACTGAATTTTGATGTAGCGTTTGTATTGTGTTGGATGTTGTATTTATTACTATTTTTATAGTTGCTATTTTTATAGTTTAATTCTATCATTTTCTTTGTGTTTTCTTGTATAGCAGCGTTCAGTTGATACTACGCAGTCTTGCCATTTGCCTTTGTTTCGTTTTTACATGCTTCCGTCATCGTAGGTCCTCTTCAGTCTTCGGACTTTTGACTGTAGTCTGTAAAACGTCTCCTCCATTTTATGTATCGCCACTTCGTTAACAATAAACTTCAAACTTAAAACACACTAGAAATCTCACTTATCGTAAGTACGCGTGATGCTAATACAAGAATTACTGTAGTTCAGTGGGATTAAAGCGAGTTTATCTTGCGATAACTTGGGTTCGCTTGCTTTGTAAAACGACGAGGAGGCCATTGATTTGTAGAGATTAAACTTCACTTCGTTGTCTTCGTTTAGGAAACGACTACAAGGCGTGTACACGCTTTGACTACAACGCACCATGACAATTAATCCAGCGGGCTGCCCTACGAGACAACCGACTCACGCTGCTCAGCCTAGTCGGCGCTCTCGGCAACAACAGGAAGTGAACTTGGGTGCAGCCAGCGCCTCTCTCAGCGCGGCACGAAAGACAAACCTTAAGCAGCTGTAGTTTGAGTGAGCCGCCCTTATATTCACTAAAGATATACAGACGGCGTTGACCTTTGTTGCGCTTGAATATGGAATGCTTGAGCAAGGGTGTCTTGTGGGTTTGTACCGGGAGGAATCGAGCTGTCGCTGCATTAAGCTATAATTACCAACGATGTAATCCTCCACAGACTGTGGCTGTGGAAGAATTCTTCTTCAATAGCTGCTACGTAGTATGTAGATAGCTCAACCGGTGTCTTTTCCACGCCAACTGACCCTGTGCGGATGTGAAACGCATCTTCCGAGCAGTGAAGTGGACTTGTCGCAATAAATATAAAAAAAATACTACCTTGGAAAAAATTGACTACTTATCCATTCACCAGAGGTGCCACAGTACGCACTGAAACTTAGCTTACAGATGTTACAACTTTATGTATATTAATAATAATAATAATATCTGGGGTTGTACATCCCAAAATCACGATAAGATTATGAGAGACGCCGTAGTGGAGGACTCCGGAAATTTTGACCATCTGGTGTTATTTAACGTGCGCTGATATCGCAGAGCATTTCGCCTCCCTATTTATGTATATTGGTTCTTTATATGTTTATGCCTTGTGAATGACGGCAATACATTTTGTGGCCGCGTCGCAAGTAGAGGCATTTCACTACGCTGTTTCTGAAATGTATAACATTATTTATGCTTAACAATTATGCTGATGCTGATGTATTCAAGCCTTTTTCAGTAATGATAATAGGCGTGCGCAGGGTTTTCCTTAACGGGAGGAGAAGCTTTTTCACAGCGCTCTCCTCCTTAATATCAATGTATGGGGCTGATTTTGCACCCCCCCTCCCCCCAGAGTCGCAGCTCCCCCCTCCCCATTATGTCAATGTATGGGGCGCACTTTGCGCCCCCCCCTCTTAGGTGATTTGGGGGGGTAGGGCGGCCGCCCCCGTGCGCACGCTTATGGTTATAATATGTCAAATGTGCATCGGCAAAAGTCTGAATAGTGGGTAGACTCATGACTGATGTCCAGTACACCACCTTATACAATTGGCCGAATGTATTGGCAAAGAAACAATATCTTTAATTCAAAAGAATTTGCAACCCTCACCTTATTCTGTATCACAACATTTTCTGTAGATTTCGCAAAAGGAGTTGTGAAGTTTTATTTGCGATACCAATTATATGGACACTCTCGACTGCTTTTCTCCGTCGCCGTCGGCGTCATGCTCCCTATATGTATATGTCTACATGTATATATATATATATATATATATATATAATCACGAAGAAAAATAATTCAGAAAAATATTTTGCGACGCGCGGAATCGAACGGGCGACCTCTCCCTCCGCAGTGCGCGACGCTAACCGCTACGCCACACGAGCGCAAATGCTGCAGCATACTAACGACGAGCTATTTATATACACCATTCGCCGCTGGCGGTACGCAGATCTCGGGGGGAATATCCGCGTGTTCTCTGCCTTACCAGCAAACCAGCGAGATGGCGCAAAGTGCGCGATCGGCGCCCCACTCGTTGCGACGCGTTCGCTCCCAAACACCCCGACTTGCACAGGCCTGCAGGGCGTAGTCGCCTTTGCCCGGTGCGCTCGCGCGCGCTTCTCTTGGGGTGGAGGGATAGGGCAGTTTTACGCCGTGTGCTTTCGCCGGGAAGATTGAGTTTAGGTTACAGAGCGCACAAATGTCACTTCACTCGCTGCAGAGGCCCCATTTCCGAAAGAAGCGCGCTGTTCCAACACAGGGAAGTAACAACTGTGACACTTGTTAGTTCGCGCTCCTCCTGTGTATACCGGCGCGTATGTTTCGTGCGTACTTCGCTCTTGAGCAGTATGCTCCAAGTTTCGATCTGCTTGCCGTTGTTCGCTTGAAATGCCAACTAGTTGCTATCGCATTCATTGCTTCGCCCTTGCGGCGAAACTGTGACTTTTTAGGGTTCGTGGATGCCTGATGTCACAGCCAAGCCAAAGGCGCATCTACGTGGCCATCCCGCATCAAAACATCTTGAAAGTCAGCACGAACCAAACATTTGTGCGCGTCATGCGTGCGTCTATTTGTCTGTGTGTATGCGCGTATGCGCGCGTCTGTGTGAGCCTGCGTGCGTGTGTATTTGGATGTTTGTGGGCGTTGGAGTGTGTGTGTGTGTGTGCGCGTTAGTGTGTGTATGGGCACACTGCGCTTGTAACTGGATGGATGGATGCTATGAGCGTCCCCTTTATAACAGGGGCGGTGACATGTCTGCCACCAGGCTCGAAAAAAACTTTCTTTTTTGTGTTGGCCTAATGCCTTATCTACAATGATTAAATCTATGTTATTATAGCAAAGAAAAAAAGATAAATTCACGGTCCATCTCTCTGCCTCTTAAGGCAGACTGACCTTATTTTCCCATTCTTCATTTTTGTCCCTTATCTATACTTTTCTGCCACCAATACTCTAACCGTCTCTTACTTATTTCTATCGCGGACGTGTTCAGCTTTCCGTTGTTGTCCCTAAAACCCCAAGGCTTCATGTAGACTCGTGCCCACACGTATATCTGGGTGGATATCGCCACATTCAATCAGTACATGTTCCATCGTTTCCTTAGTTCCCCCACAGCATGTACATTGTAACTCTCCGCTGACGGGAACGCCTCTAGCGGCGGCGCGCGCGCGCGTCCGTGGGGTGATAGAAGCTTGGAAAGCCGCCGCCGGTGGCAGTGTTCGCGCCAGCTCCTTCGTGTTTTTTCGCAGTTTTGGAAAACATTTCTTCTTTGGCAGTCGTTCCATGGCTTAGCATAGCAGCAACAAGGTTTGTTGAGTAGTGGGCTGTCACAACACCGACAGCAATTCACCTGGAACAAATTTTACCGCTTCCCGAAGGCGCCAACGCTGGATACAACTTGTTCACCGTGACAAGTAAGACTTTTTGTTATTTTATTTGGTGCTGAGTGATACGTTTATTCCATGGGAGAGGTGCCCATGGAATGGAACATTGTTTCAGACCTCCCTTAAGTGCGATACATCCATTAATCATGGTCTCCAAATGGCAATGTATTTTTTGTTTCACGCCGAATCACTGTCGCGAAGAGATTGTTTAATTCTCGTTATTTCTTGCGCAGCGTTGATGGAACAGACTGGGTGTCCTCAGAAAATAGCATATTTGCAGCAGTTATTTCGTTGGCAATGCTAAGGCCAGTGAACAGGAGCACCCAGCCTACCACCCACCGATTTTTTCCATCACCTTAAAGAAGGCTGGAACAGCTCGCTCATGCGAACGCTACGAAAGGTGCGATAACAGTTATGCGTGTTTTGCACGTTTTTTTAGGCTTGACAGCCATGACTATTCCTTTAGTTCTAAGTGTACTCGGTTAACAGTTTATATCTTTAGGACTGGTGTACCTGTTTCGCGCTTGTCATGCTCGTATGTTACTTTTGTGAGCTTCAAATAACAAAAAATACATCGTGCTAAAATCAGTTTCCTATATATCGACAGTATTTTTTTTATTTTGGTTGGCATTGACTCTCAAATGACTCTCGCATTAATTGTTTTCGATCCGCTTTCAAATCGTTGCAGGTACACGGCCACTACCGCAGTGTGCTTGCACTTGCCGGCTATGCCTGCTCGGCAGCCGCAGGTCGCGTCAATGACGCATGTGTTTCGAGAGCGCTTCAAAACTACAGAATGAAATAAAACGAAACCATTGAATAAAGATTCTTCCTTATTGTCAACTTGATGCTCCTTGACGGAGCGTTGATGCACGTTTAGGACACACACCAAACTGTCACCAGAATCACCGCGCTTCCGTTCGCAGAGCCAAGCCTTTGACATTATGTACATGACCTGCCTCGTACGGAAGCTTGCTGTTATCAATGTATGCTCCCCTGAAAAATTTATCCAAACCTTCCACGGTCTGAAAACCAGCCTGCAGTTGCAGACGAAAGCATGCAGATGACACCACGCTTGCACAAGCAGCCGCGCGGTGGGGTCTCATAGGGAAGGCTATCACCCCAGGGACGCGGAAACAGCCGCGTTGGCGCTGAACGCAGCCGCGTTCGTGGCGCCGCCTGTTCAAGCGCAGTGTGCCCATAGCGTATGTGCACGCATGCGTGTGTTTGTATGTGTGTGTGTGAGCGTCTGTCTGTTTGTGTGTGTCTGTGTATGTGCGTGTGTGTGTGCGTGCGTGTTGTGTGTGTGTGCGCGTGTGTGTGTGTGTGTGTGTGTGTGTGTGTGTGTGTGTGTGTGGGTGGGTGGGTGTGTGTGTGTGTGTGTGTGCGTGCGTGTCTACGAGCGCGCATTGTGGTGCCATCTTTGTCCTTATAAGCGACGTTGTTCATTTGAAACTAAATACACCCACCAGCTCACTGTCGTTCCTTTTTATGTATGTGTTTAGAGTGGCTATACTCTACAATGCAGCGGACAATCTGATCTGAAAAGATACATTACGGCGTCCTTGAACCAACACGGCACAAAAGAAAAATTCCAGAAGGACACTAGGGTAAGGCGGGGCAAAATGAGACACGGGGCAAAACGCGACATTTTGGCTTTGCCGACCTCTATAGAAAATACACAAAGCACTTTTCTTTGTTTCTATATTTCAGCGAGAGGTGCTGGTAGTTGTCCACCTTTTTATGTGTAAAAGTTGATGATTGCTCACAGAGTTCGCTTGGGAAAAATTACGCGGCTGGTGCCAGTGTGTTCGTGACCCGTCAAAAAAGGGGCGAAATTCTTCTCGGCCAAATTTTCGGATCCGTGCATGAAGCTACTCTGGCGTTAGTAAAACGACGTAAGTATTTATATTGTTAGCTACATTAGAGGTGTGCACGGGCTCCGGGTAGCCCGAAAGCCCGAGCCCGGCCCGGCCCGCAGGCCGGGCTCGGGTATGCTGACGTCTTCCGATCTCGGGCCCGGGCCGGGCTCGGGCTACTCATCTCGGGCATCGAGTGGGCCGGGCCAGGTTCAAAGCCCGCATCAAACCAAAAATATAGACGTTGTGCCAGAATTGCTTTCTAGCACTTAGCGATGAGCACACAGATCACCTTTGTGATTATTTATCCATGCAATCATCCTCCTGTCCTGCATGAGAGGTACTAAACTTCTGGAAGAACAAGGTGTCTAATTATTGCAAGCTTGCTATGCTTGCGAAAGAAATATTTGCGATTCCGGCTACCAGTGCGAGCAGCGAACGCAACTTCAGTTCGACAGGGATATGTCATGCAGGAGCACCGCACTTCACTGAAGTCGAATCACTGCACAGCTTGTTATTTTTACACAACTTGTAATCTTTGTATACACACTAACATGTGTCGTTTGCGTATGTTTAACTTTGATATGTTGAATAAAATGCCACATGATCAAAAAGTGATATCTTGTCTCCGCAGCAAACTTTCGTAGGGTCGGGCCGGACCGGGCCCGGGTTTCTGTTTTTTGTACGTCAGGGCCGGGCCGGACGGGCTCCAAGCCCTTTAGGGTCGGGCTCGGGAGCGGGCCTTCGACGCAGTCAGTGGGCCCGGGCCGGGCTCGGGCTTGAAAATTAGGCCCGTGCACAGCTCTAAGCTACATACCACCAAAAGTGCAGTTCACATGGTGCGCGGGGCCAAAGCAGAAAATTTTTTTTGAATTTGGGCAATTGAGGGGGGCAAAACGCGACAAAAAAAGGCATTGAATTGCCTTAGAGAGTGTCTCATTAAGTGAACCATTTACTTACACTCATTATATATTATATTTTATTGTTTAGGAAGGTCGGACGCACAAGAGAATATCATATAAAGCTTCCTGGCAGGAAAACGACGTGAAAAAGCACTGACTGCTGTTCAGGGCACCCACTCCATTCGTGCTGCATCGAGATTTTTCCGCGTTCCCAAGGATTGTCTCAAGAGGCGAACGCAAATTTGGAAGAATCTCCAAGTCAAGCCGTTCACAAACACGTCTCGCCATGGAGTTTTCCTTCAATACCAAATTTGTGCTATAAAATTCGAATCTAGCACAGTTTTAAATTCGTCGCCTCACGAAGCCCGGCTGACGAAGCTGAAAGCCACGACACGCCCGTGCAGTTCTGCACCAAAACGGCAAAAGGAGGCGAAGAAGATGCGTCAGATTATATCTAGCGTCCAATCGTTGACTAATCCAATGAAGTGCAAGCTTTCAACAAAATACAACAATAGCACAAAGAAAGACTGGTGGTGTTTGATCTGCAAGGAGTTTTGGAGCGAAACAGCACCGGATTCTGTATGGATTCAATGCGTGGAGTGCAGGGACTGGGGTTATGAAGGCTGCGTGAGGGCCCACGGAGTTTAATTTCAAGTGCTTCTATGCAAAAACTGAAGGGTCAAATTTTTTTTTTCCACTGTCTCGTTTTGCCCCGAAGGTTGGGGCAAAATGGTACATCTGGTGCATTTTTTTATTTCTTTTTTAAAATAAACTTTCTAAATGTGGCAAAATGGTCATATTTATGTAGCACATGCCTTGTACCCAAAGGAAAGTTTCTGCATTGTCGTTTAAGGGTAAAGAGTGAAATAAAAATAAATATTCACTATTTTCAAATTTTTGTCTCATTTTGCCCCACCTTACCCTATACGTAGACAGAGTTGAGACGGGTCGGGAACATCGATTTTATGCGACGTGATTGTGACTATCACCGTGATAAAAGACGATCAATTCACGCAGTTGAAGGCAACTATTCGACATCTTAATCGTCCATAAAAGGCGAAAAAAACAATGGACAGAAATCTGCTTAGGACACGTTGAAAAAATTATATCACTTTCAGAACTTCTCCACAGTGGTTGTGGTTTCCAATAAAATGATTCCAACGACATATGTTTACAGTGTTAGCATGGGTTACTAGCTCACCAGTAATACTGGCGAAGACAGAATGCGCCTTCGTGTGCGAAATGAGCTGTATTCCTATTTTCCTAAAAATTGGGTTCTGCATTCCAAAAATACCATCGAAACAGTTTCGACTGTCTGATATACTGCAATGAGCACCCACATATAAAAGATACCGGAAGGCAAACACATCCGCAATTCAGCCTAATGATTTATGCGTGATATACGGCTAGGCTGACTTCAAACTGACAGTCAAACATCATTATACGATAATCTTATTACCATGGCCGGTTGACTGGTACTGCAGGAGCCGTAGAAATCTGGTGACGACCGTTTACGCCGCAGTGGAGTTTGCGATTGGTTTCCGTTGATGTAGATGTAGATGTAGATCCTGGGCTTCTGGCTCACACCCACACTGGGGGATTGGCCAAGAATCGGGTAGCTTAAAAAAAGAGATAATGAAAAAACTAGCACAGAGAGAGTAGTTTATCGTTTCGGGTAAAAATAAGATTTTTTTTATTATTATTTCTGTTAAAATACCAGTAAGTTCGGTCGACTTGACTCTTATCGAATAGCCTTGCTCAACCTCTTCTTCTTCTCCTCATATCATGGCTCACACCCAATGCAGGGGATTGGCCGAGTAGTAAGTGAATCTTCTGAGAAATGGGTCATGTTGATAATGATGATGATACATCAATGTCCTACTACCGCGTACTCTTTATGGAAGAGAGGCTATGATTGAGTTATTAAGATTGGGAAATAAATTTTGTGTCTAAAATATTAAACGAAAGAGAAATATAAATAGTAGAAGTAGATAGAGTATCGCGTGTGAGTAATCGCAAAATGAAAGAAAACGAACATAACATTTTAAACAAAGAGAAAGCTTCTCTGCGAAGATCAACCATCTATCGGGTAAGATAACAAATCTAGACGCATTTTAAACGCACCACAAATACGGAATCTGGAAGGATGAAAAGTGGTGTGTTACATGTTTAGTAACTCAGAGAAAAAATGTCGTTACATATATTTTTAAATTTCATCCAGGCATCCCTGGGTCATGGATCGATGGCTGCCAAAGACAATATCAAGATAAGGTATTTTTCATACAATTAGGTGAATTCGTGTTATTAATTAATTCTTGCATTCACGATTATATGGAGGCCTTTACTTTACAATGTCACTGGTATTAATGAAGCTGATATGAGGAGCTCACATTGAGTCGACAATGCCACTTCATTCATCATTGTCTGTTTATCATCGTCACTGCAAGGTGAAGACTTCTCCCAATTATGAGCACTTACCCTATCATGGGGCAGCTGAATTTATTTTATTTTACTAGTAACTCAGAGAAAAAATTTCGAACTTCCTAACCTTGTCCTTCCAGTTAACTGGCGGCCGTCTTCGGCTGCCTTTACAATCCCTTCGTTTCGATACATTTCGCTAACTGAAGTATGAAACTAAAGAGAAATAAACACAGTACATTCTCCCCTTACAAATCCCGAAACTCTCAGCTCATTCATCATAAGGCGACAATGTTTTCTTACACATTTGTCAGTTTCTCTTTCCGTTGAACAGGCTCCCCCGTGTAAGATATAACACGACAGTGGTATACTCACTCAATGATTTGCTACGTCCTACCGAGAGAGAAGGCCAAAAGACTACCCGCGGATGCCACGCGCTCCTTCGACGGCGGGATGACCAAAGCGAATTTCGCCACTGCCGAATATGCGAAGGAGCAGAAAGCTTAAGTAAGCTGCCCATAGAAAAAAATTCGGCAGATTCCACGTACCTTGGGAATCGATGTTATGCGAAACATGCGGAGGGAAGGTGACTGTGTTGTAATGTTTTATTGAGCGAAACGTTACGGAATTACGCTAAAGATATGTACAAATGTTGTACGCACAGACATATGTTCCACAGTCGCATATGTTTTGCATAACAAGTTGTTTACAGTTGCGTAACGATGCCAACAGCAACATGGGCAGTAGCAACACCAGAAGCGGTAAACTGATATGTAGCGCTTGTACTCGCCAGGATGGTAGCCCTGGACACTGCAATATATATCAACTTCAGTGGATGGCGCTTTACTATAATTGATGTTAACCCGGCGTGACGGCTGTATCATTGGAGTACATATGTAATGATTATAAAATTAGATTGCCAGCACTGCAACGACAATTGACGTTTCACGAACATTAGGATCTATTCGAAAAGCAGTTACCCTGACATTTATTATTTGCATTCGTACGGTCAACGCTGCTGATGTCGTCAGCTTTTTAACGTTCTGGCGTTAAAAGTACAACCGTTGTCTCGCCGTTCCTGGGTAGTCTAAACTGTCAATCACCTGTGGCACATACCCGCATACCTGTGGCACATACCCGCCCCGAGGTATGTGCCACAGGGTTTGCCCGAAAGAGTTTGACGACGTACGCGACGGGATTGTCATTATTCATGTCACGACCAGCGAGTCATATTCGTCAAACCATCTTATTCTCACATACTAATTTTGGTCTACCCCAAGTTAAAGGGGGTAATCACGAGGTCACCCAGACGTAGGCGGCTAGATAGATAGATAGATAGATAGATAGATAGATAGATAGATAGATAGATAGATAGATAGATAGATAGATAGATAGATAGATAGATAGATAGATAGATAGATAGATAGATAGATAGATAGAAACGCTAAAAGTGCCTGCAGTACTCAAAGAGATGCTTCGCATTTAGAAACATCTAAAAGTGTATCCACAGTGCTATGTACATTTGCTATAAAATAAAAATAATTTGTAAACGAACCACATCTATAGTTTACAGTGACATTTCGGTGGCGGTACAATGGCAAGCTAGCGAATGCGCACCTGAACTTTGAAATACAGAGGAGTGTAAGACTTTAACATCCGTGTGGCTGTAGTGTCCTTACGTTGCCGCAAAGAAGAGGAGCCTTGCAGTCAGATACACAAAAAAAGGTTTTACAGCAGACTTCAACGTAGACATAGGCTAATTATAAGGTGAGCGATCGCTGTTGCCGGAGAAAATAACCAATAGAGAAGGGTCTTGATGAGTTGACCTCTGCTAAACTATGCCTAGAGGTTGAGGTTTCTCAAGGAAACCTGTAACACAAAGGCACACGTCGAACACTATATGTCCCAACAAATTATCAACATTAGAATATCTTGCCACCGGTAAGGTGGCGGGTTCTTGGATTCCCTTTCCAGGCTGTGGGTTTCGGGTATAGTGAACTAGAATATTCTAGTGGCACGACCGCCAAGCCGCGCCGCCTCTTTTGGCGGTCGGAAACACCACGGACCGCCGCTAGGGTTTCTCGTGGCGCTGCTGCGCCTTTTCCTAGGCGCGAGCGCGCGACAGGAGCGCGGGAGTCACTCAGCGCGTTAGTTTGGCACGTCTAGCGCGGCTGCCTGAATCCCGCATATCGCTTTGTCTGCAGCTACTCTACTGCACGTGAACCGGTGCACTCTGCTGCATTCTCTCGCAAGGACCGTGGTGGAGCAGCTGTCTATAGTTTGTCAGACATCACGTACCAACAAACATGTAGCTCGCGAGCTCGCTCCCAGAGAGTGCGCCTGACCATGCATCGTGTGTCATATCTGCCAGCGATAATCGGCTTACATTTTATACAGCAGGTTATGTAGCGCGGAAGTGCATAATGAAGTTTGGGTGCGAAGAGTGCATGAAACTACTTCTAATGCAAAAGGAGTGGGCTGAAAGTCTCAACTATCGTGCACAGTTCACACGCATGAAATACAGTGGTGGCCTGCTGTATCCGTCCAGCTTGTTGTTCAAGTTCGTTCATGATTTAGAAAAAAAGCCTTCACAACGTGTTTAAATTTGCTAGAGCTGCACGCTAATAGCATACTGAACATCCTTAGCGAAGTTAAGGCTGAACAAAAACATCTGAAAGCGCTGCACCAGAGTCGTAGTTTTTTACATGACTACTCGTCTGCACTTTCTAACTAAAAGCGTGAACGAAAATAATGCCCAAAAAAAAAAAAAAACGCGAAGCAGCCAAGCACCTAATGCTCATTAGATGTTAAGTTCTTCACATGTCCATCTAACGAGTGTTCTTCGTTCCGAATCTTCGAAGTGTTTTTAAATTAGAGAGATTGAATTTGTTATCTTGTAATCCTTTTTGACATCTTTCAACCATCAGAATAAAGAGCTGCCCCTCCTTTCATTTTCTATGCTGAGCACTGTGTCTTGTGCCGTGACCTCCTATATAATAGGCCAGCACCACAACTACAGTGGAAACGCGCCGTAAGTGTGTGCAAGTGATGAGCAATCGTTGTGCAGCGAATGTTAATAGCGCAAGTGGCTCATATTTTTATATATATATATATATATATATATATATATATATATATATATATATATATATATATATATATATATATATATATATATATATATATATATATATATATATATATATATATATACCAAGGGTAGATTGTTGGCCTTGGTGTAACATGATCATAAAGTTTAGCGCGGCACTGAAGGGACGAGGACGGGAAAAGGGGAACACACACAAACGACTGTGTGTGTTATCCCTGTCCCGTGCTCGTCACTTCAGTGCCGCATGTGATCATGGTGTATATATATATAACGTCAAGGAAGCGCTAGGGAAGTCGAAGGCGAACGTCACAGAACGGAAGGCGTCAAGCAGCCAAAATCCAGGCAAGCACAAGCTCCGTTCGCGTTGCTACCACGCTGTGGCTTGCTTTCTTGGCTGCTTCGTCGTCGTCTCACATTGTTCCCTACAATATATATATGAAGAGTTTTTTTTCGAAATGAGTCAAATCCACCAAAACAGAATTTGTGAAAACAGTGAAAATTTGTTGCGCAATGTAAATACAACGCTTTCAAACGCGATATATTTTACATGTCAGCTAGTAGAAGTTTACGGCCACAATTAATTAAAAATATACAGCGGACTTGACCAATATT